>CAUYRT010107906.1:0-22376 GCA_963574885.1 Lepilemur ruficaudatus
ATATATATATATATACTATTGAGTGAAAAGAAACAGTCACAAAAGAAAAAAAAACTGTATGATTCACTTGTATAAATTTCAAAAACAAAATCACACTAAAATCTTTAGGGGGGTAAACTATTGGAAAGATAAATCGATAGAGACAAGCAGGGACTTATGGTCACATTTCATTGATTGACATAGCAACTGGTAGGGGAAGATCCTGTTTTCACTGTGAAGAGGGACAATAGTAAGTTTCTATTTGGTCCGAGTGGCTCACAATGTTTGCTATGGAAATATTTTTTAAACTGTACATATGTTCACAAGAAAAAATAACTCCAAAAAGGCAAATTGGTAATGGATCTACATCCACAGCCAGCAAAATGAATGGAAGATACAGTCACAGGATTAAGAAAACACCTTGTTTATTTTTTTTTTTCTTCTTGTTTCTCGCAGCTTTGGCTTACTTTAAGTACTAATTATCTACTGTTTGTGTTGCTGCCTATGCATTTTAATAGCTGTTCACTGATCTAGTCTGACCTTCTGCTTAGTAATTTTGAACAGTCAGCAGGAGGCATTAAATTGCATCAAGACAAAATGCATTATGTAATATTGTTTAAAAAATAAGATAAGCTGATGCTAGGGCTTGCAAAGCAGCAAAATGTAAATGAGACCCTTTGGGTACAAGACATAGCTTTAATTGGAACAGAAATGTCACACAATTGAAGCGCAACGGTCTTTGGGGAAAAAAGACTAACATCTTTCTTCTTCCTGCTCCCAGGATTCTGAACTGAAATATCTCTAATCATTTTCTTATTTTTGAATTTCAGCTCTGGGAAGAGCTAATACACAATTTGGCAAATTATTTTCAGAAAAACTGTTGCCAAGCTTACTTCCTATGCATGCAGGGTAGAATTGTTTGAGGAATAAGCAAAGGCCAAGCCAGGATTTGAAAGCAGGTCCCTCTAATTTCAGAAACTTGTTGTCAACTGTCCTGTCCGATGGCCTTCTTAAAAAGGGCTCTAGATGATTTTTAGAACCAGCTATTCAATCTCCTTCTGAGGTCATATCCAAGTTTTGTAAACTGGCTGGGGTATGTAATCGTGACTATAGAAGTTGTATGAAATCTGGCATCTCTAACCTAAACAAAAATAAAATGGAGATAGTGTCAACAGTATAATCAAATTTCTATCAATATATTTCTGTCGGTACAAGAAACAAAATGTAGTGTGATATCATAGAAAGCCTCCTGAGTCAGAGTCCAAAGATTTTATAAATTATGTGACAGTCAGCAAGTCATGCGACCTATGTACATAATTTTTCTGATACAAAATATATAACACCTGTCAAATCAATTTTGTGCTGGATGAACCAAATGAGATGGAAGATAGGGAAATGGTTTGCAAATTTTAAATCATCCTGCAAATGTTTTACTAGTATGACAAAAGCCAAACAGAGAAGATACTCAGAATTTCTCCTCTTTAAAGTTCTCAGATTCTTGTATTTATCTAACGACAACTCTGTTCTCAACGACTTGAGGGAGCTCCCCTCACTAGGTTTCATTGTGCCCATCCCTTAATCTCCATCTGTAAAATTTGTGACTCCAACTATTCAGCCATAAAAAAAAAAATGGTGAACTAATACCTTTTGCAACAACCTGGTTGGAACTGGAGACCATTCTTCTAAGTGAAGTATCCCAAGAATGAAAGAACAAGCACCATGCGCACTCACTGTTAAATTGGAACTCATCGATCAAGGCTTATGTGCACACATGGAGGTAAAACTCAACAGAAATCAAGCCGGTGGGGGGCGGGGGAGGAGGCGATGGGTCTAACGGTTACAATGCACACTATCTGGGTGATGGGCTCACTTACAACTTTTACTCAAACTGTACAAAAGCAATCCGTGTAACCAAAACGTGTGTACCCCTGTAATATTTTGAAATTAAAAAAATTTTAAAAAATCTTTGTAGCTCCACAGAGATCCACTTTCTAGGGATGTGGTTAGAAAAAAATGAATAGAAAAAGTCAGAATGGCTTCAAGCACAGGACTAAGCTTTGGTTTCTTATTTCTTCCGTGTGACCTTACAAGTGGAAAACAGATGATTGCTCATGACTTATCTAATCTAAAGCACAACATAAAGAGAGCCCTGCTGAGTGTCCAGGCTAGAGCATATGCTTTGAAGTTTCTGTAACAGTGTTGAAGGGCTGGCTCCAACCCAACTCCCACCAGGTCCTCCAGGACAAGTTCATTGTCAGGATGGATCTACCAGCGTTAGCAGTTGCAGACTGTGGCCACAAAACAAAGTTCTTCCCTACGCAAAGTAAACTGGATCACTGAATCTGTGACCTTGGCCTTGTTAGCTGTGCTCTAACTAGGTGAGGTCCCAGGCCCAGAGGGTAACAAGATGTAGAACACCTTGCCCAAGTCACTCTGTATTTAACATAGATCAGAGATGACTTCTGAAAACTGAATCCTTTGATGGCATGTGCTGTTTCACCCCTAGGTACTTAGTGCATGGTTCTATGGAAGCAAAAAAAGAGACAGATGGTCAAGCTGGAGGGAAGGAAAAAAGAGAACAAACATAAAGGGAAGGAGAAAAAATGCTTAAAGGAAAAGGTTAGGATTCTGGCCAACGCCCAGAAATGTGAAATAGCGTATAAAGCTTATAAATTGCAAAGCCTGAGAAACTTAAGCATAGACCTTAGTCCCTGCAGCATAAAACTTAGCAATCAAAGTGAAATATCCCACCTTCAACAGAACGCAGTATCATCAAAACAAAATATAGTACACAATTGGCTCGGTAAATATTCATGAAAGGACTCCAAACATGAAATATGCGTTGAAGCAGAAGAAAATGATACTGAATCTTTGAACACTTGAGAAGAATTCCAGTTAGAGGAATCAAGGGCAAGGCTACCGGCTAGCTGGGGACATTTCCAGCAGTGGGGACAGAGTTCTTTCCGACCCTTGTTACTAAGGAAATTTCAGATCCAGTCTATAAATAGCCCGGTCAGAAATGAGGTTCTGTGTCCACACTGCAGCTTGGTGTGCTGCTGAAGGAAATTTAGTTCTAATCATTCCTTTCTCTCTTTCTTCTTTTGTGGACAGCAAGAGAGATAAAGGAACACTGGCAGGAAAGAAAATGGAAGAGATAGTTGAAAGAACGATGCATAGCTCAAGACTGCAGAGCTTCTATGGCACGGGAGTGTTCCCTGAACTCCCGCAGCTCTGGAAATGTTGCTCTCAGGGTTAAACTAGGAGGGAGGTCAGCTGTGATATTCTTCAGGGTGGGCAGTGCATGCCTGTTTTTCATGGGTCTATGAAGAAGGGACTAATATCATACAATAATCCAGCATCTTTTTTTTAATTTCAGAATATTATGGGGGTACAAACGTTTTGGCTACATGAATTGCTTTTGTACAGATTTCTTTTACTAAATAGACCCTAATTCCCTTGCAAAGTTTCCTTCACCCAAGACATTCACATATAACAGAAATTATTTTAAAAGTGTGTCAGTATCCTCATTTTATTGTCTTCTCTATTGTAAACACCTCCTATACGTCACCATTTTTGCCTCTTTCCCCCTGCTGTTTCTGTTTTCTTTTCAAGTTGTTCCCACCAGATAACTGAGTAATTTGAAAATATTAGTTTATTTCAATAGGTGTAAATATCAACTTGGGGAAAAATGGCTATGATACAACTTAACACCCCAGCGAGTAGTTTTATCAAAATTGCTGCATTTAGAACCTTCAAGCCTAGTCTTTGGTAAATGCATGGATGGGAGAAGTTAATTTTAATATCCACCTCTTACCCCTCTGCCTTTGGAACTCTCCTGCACGGCAGTTCTATAATGATGCTTGAAACCCACAGGACCAGCTCACCTGAGCCTACTTAGGGTATCTTGCTCTCTGCTCTCCTCTTCCTCCCTGATAGAAAAATTGAGCTGTTGATTAATTTGGGGAAATTAATCTGTAAATTCAAGGCAGGCAAGACCCACTAGAATCGATAAACAGATTATAAAATTCATCTGGAGGAGCAAATATCCAAGGATAGTCAACACAATTTTAAAGGAAGAGTAATGAGGGAGGGACCTGCCCTACAAAATACTGAAACACGGTACAAAACTGTATTAGTTAAAAGAGTATATAGATATAGACAAGTAAATCAGTGGGACAGAGAAGAAAATTCGCAGACATAACTATATACCTATATACATATACAAATTTAAAATACGATAAGATGACATTTTAAAGCAGTGGAAAAAGTTTTTGGACAATTGATCCGTTTATCAAAATAATGGATTCCCTACCATATACTATATGCAAAATTAAACTCAAGTGATGAAATGGTCCAATTTGAAACATAAAAATTTGGTTTCAATCATCCACTGTGGGTATTGGAGTATATTCCAACACTGAGTGTGTTAGATAAGAAGGGACTACTATAATCAAAAACCTCCTAACAAAGAAAAGCCCAGAACGCAGATGGCTCCATTGGTGAATTCTACTAAGCCTTTAAAGAAGAATTAACACCAATTGTCCTCAAACTCTTTCAAAAACCCAAAGAGGAGGGAGTACTTTGAAACTCATTTTTATGGAACCAGTACTACCCTGATTCCAAAGCCAGATAAGGATGTTACAAGAAGAAAAATACAGGCCAGTATCCCTGGTAAACATAGTTGCAAAAATCCTGAACAAAATACTAGCAAAACAAACCTAATAACACATTAAAAGAATCATATACCATGATCAAGTGGGATTCATCCCTGGGTTGCAAGAATGATTCAACTACACCAATCAATAACCTAACTTTATACCTTAAGGAGCTTAAAAAGAGCAAACACAAAGCCAGCAGAAGGAAGGAAATGATAAAGATTAGTATGGACAAAAACAAAATAGAGAATGGAAAAATCAATGAAACCAAAAAAGTTGGTTCTTTAAAAAGGTTGATAAAATTTGTATCAACAAAATCAACAAACTATTAGCTAAATGTAAAAAGGGCAGGATTCAAAGGAATTATGAGGTCACTTGGGTTACAGCTCTATTTGTTTGGCTGTCACAAACATAATTGGCTCCGACAATTTGTCTCTACCCAGTATTTATAATCCTGGTCCACGGCAGTTTCATGAAATCAAGACTCTGAGTCCTAGGCTATTTTGAGAGATGGCACCAAGAATAATAACAGGAGCAGTGGTCATAATAATCAAATTTAAGGGATGTAAATTCATAATAAAATTATGTAATTTTTAACCTGAAAAACTGACAGTCATATTTAGTCTAGACGTTTTGCCAGTGATAAAATTGAGTTACAAACAAATTTTCCTGATTTGTTTAAGGTCAAATAGTTATTTTTATCATAGCTATGTTTCCTAACTTCTAATTAAGAGGCTGCTCTCCTAAAGCAGCTTTTATTTATGCAGACGCACAAATGCAAAAACTCAATACGGTTTTGAGGGTTAAGTGCTGTATGGTCATTTAAAAACATAAAACGCATAACTTAAACGTGCTAAATGGCACTTAAATTAAAATTAATTAAAATTAGACTCCACTGAATTTCAAAGAGCCCGGCTAACCCATGAAAATATATTGGGATTGGGGGAAAAACTGTCATAACCATAGCACTTTCTTCCAGGAATTTATCTGACCCCTTTCTGCTCATCTCTGAATCCTACTGCTCCTTGCTCTCAGCTTTCCTAATTAATCAATGAATCCCCTCCCCATTTTGGTTCTACAGATTGCTCATCTACCCTCTGTGATTAACAACCAAATATTGGTGTACTTCAGCATACCATTCTCCATCTCTCACGTCAGACAACATGACTTTTTTAGGTGCTGCGTATGTCCATGAGTCACACAGATAAGAGACAACACGTGCTTGCTAACTCTTTGTGCTACCTGGAGCTAACCATCCTCCTTCCAGAGCTTGTCAGAGCTTGCTTAAAATGCTAGACGAGATGCTAAAGCTCACCTAATTTCAAAATACAAACAACATTTAAGTTTACTCTCCCTCATTTATAATGTAATAGCCCAGCCCTGCCTGCCCACGTGTGTTTTATAACTAGACTGGCTGTCAGACTAGTTATAATATACCAGTCTATAAATATATAACTAGTATATAAATATATACTGTATTTTCTTACATTTAACTAAACCATGTCTCCTCCTAATTTCTATCCATCCATTTTAGTAATGCTCCTTGGCGTACCTCACACTCTACCGATTACAGTATTTTTTTCATACAATTGGATTATTGTAAAGACCTAGCAAAGAAATATTCCTCTGAGGATTTCAGTCAAACCAATAGTCCTAAAATTTTTAGCTCTCACAAATTTCTTTAATAAGCATTAAAACTTATTTATCTATAATCCTTACTGAAAACCCTTAGTAGATTACTTAAAATTATGAACAAATATCATTCCCTAAAATATTTCACACTTAGGGGATCAAACCAATAACTAGAGGATGAAATTCTATTAAAACATGAACTATGTAAGATCTGTTTAATATTTTAATATCTTTGGGTGTTTTTCTTCTTTTTGTTTCTTTACCAGAAAGACCCAAAGAAGAGGGGAAAAAAATCTCTACATACTAATTGCAAAGCCATCACATAAATTATTGGCAGACTCGCTTTTGTTGGATGAGCTAATGTAATTTTCAAAAGTCCCAACTGAGCTAACGTGATTACACTCAGTTCCCATTAACCAGCGGTCAGTCTGGGCCAAGACCTTGCCCCCTGGCCTACCACGCATTGGGGTCGATAATGGTAGGAGAGATGGCAGCTGCCCCATGATAAAAGCATCGCAGTCATCAGATTGTACGCAGAAAGGCAGGGCTGTGTCCACACTGCTCTCTCTGTCATCTGCAGAATGTCCCAAAGATAGCAAACCTGTAATACAAGAAAATCTCAGAGTTCAACTCTCTTTTGCATGCATGAGGAAGCTACAGCCTAGTTAGGAGGGGCCACTTACCTTAGGTTACCCAGCGGGTTTGGGGCAAATCCAGAAGGCATGATCTTCCCACACACCGTGCCATTTCAGACAAATGCAAACATGCAGCTGGGGCCAGTGTGGAGTTCACTGGAAAGTGAACCACCTATAAAATATGCTATGGATCTTAAGGATGTATTTTTTCTATCCCCCCAAAGAAGTAAGGAGAATTATAAGCAACTCCAAATGAAGATTTATTTGCAATGGTTTTCAAGTAATTAAGTGTTTAATTCTTGTCTCTGAATTGTTTTTTATAAGCACTGTGGGATATTGTTCTTTTTCACGTGTCTCCTAGACCAAGATGGGCAAGCCCAGTTCTTCCTTTCTTGACTCCAAGCCACTGTGAGTAAAGGAGCTTTGTCCGAAGACGATCTTTGCAAAAACGGTTTGCATCTTTGTCCAAAGATGATCTTTGCAAAAATGGCTTGCATTAAGTTAAATGTGGAAAACAGTTACCTCTCAGGATGTGCTGAATAACTCGCCCTGCATCCATACCACCCTCATAGCTGCCACTTAGCACCCAGCACCCCAAAACAGCTTCTCTCACGCCTCTCTTTCTCCCTCTCTTCTTGGATAACACCTTCTCCTCTCTCTCCCCACATTTCTCCCTCTCCTCGTCACACTTGTCTCTCTCTGTATGTGTTTCCCGCTCTTTGTTGCAAAATTGCTCCCAATTTTGTCTTATATTAGCTAATACATATACCTATAAGTCAATCTCATATTTAACTCATGTTGAACATTACTAGAGAAATAAATACAAAATAAATGTATTAACTGTTAAAACTTGAATTTTGAAAACTGAGTAAAAATCGACCCATGAATCATATTTTCTTGATAAATTTATATCCCCTCACCCCAAAATTGATTGAAGACTATTGGACTGAGACGAAATAGTGGCCACTAAAGAAAGTCCCCGGTGGCAGAAAGCCAGGGGTGAGGAACATTTGATTGATGAATCAAGTATTAGTTTTAAATTTTAAATTGAAAAGGATTGATCCTGACAAAATTAATTCTATGAAATAAAAATGAAAATGGCAAAATTGGAAATGGTGTGTAGCTGCTCTCTTTAAAAAATTAGTGGTTACATTGATTTAATACAATGTGTTCTGGAAACCACTGTCTTAACAAAAAATTATCTATGGCACCATTGTGACTAAGATGTTTGCATTAAAATGGGTTAGTCAAAATATTCTGTACCCCATGAGCGAATGTCAGTGATGATAACATTTAAGACTTGTCTAAGAATAACTCCGCAGAGCTATCGTGAGGCAGATAATATTATCTTGAATAAAAAGGATATTTAACTTTGTAGTATCACAGACATGTGATGCTCACTTATGAATGAAAGAGTTAAACTGTGATGGCGGCACACAGGCAGGTCCATGAATGGCAGTACGACTTGGTTTTATGAATCTTACGTGGCCCTTCTAAACTGAAACATCATTGTTTCCCTAAATGGTGGTTAATTTATAAAGTAAGTAGGCTGTGTCTCTGCATTCCCCCTTGGCTCTGCACTGAGTTATTGACAAGCATCAACAAAACCAGAGAAACCTAAAAGGAGATACAAAGGGAAGCGTTTGCTGCTACGCCCCTTCAACTCAGGCTGGGTGGACAATGGCTTAGGCAGACTGACAGTTTATTCACGTGCTGAGTGTGTGTATATGTAAATATATATGCGTGTGTGTTATATTTAAACATGAGATATCGGAAAATAGAGTACTGGGTGTGTGTGTCGTATAATGCGTGTGACGTACACATAGCTCCTCGTAAGCACACACAGTTTGCAATAGGAGTTAGCCAGGCTAGGTGATCCTGAGAGAGTGGGCTTCCAGGCCAAGGTAGCAGCATGGTTCAAGTTCCTTAGGTGAAAAAGCAGTAAGCGCCATCAGTGGAGGATGCTCTCCGTGCTACTGAGTGTCTGGAATGTGCAGTGAACATGATGGGTCTCAATGAATAACTTGCTGATTATTTTTCCTTCCATTGTCATGAGCTGGAAGCCTCACATAAAAGCAGCTACTTTATCCTAGGTGAAAAAAAATGCAATATCAAGAATTTCCTGCTCGATTATACAAAGGTCCAGTAGCAATAAAGTTAGAGATGACAGCGGAAAGTGCATGCATATGAAGATAAATGGCTTAGGATGGGGAATGGGGAGCCAGCCCCAGGCAAAACTGTCAAGACCGTGAACTTTGCTTCCAGCCGCCCTGAATCTCTGCCTTTGTTAGATTTCCTTTTCCTTTGCTTCTCCTGCTGCTCGGAGCTCTCAGCCTGTCCCTAGGGTCATTTTGTGTTTCATTTCTAGTTTTGTGTTTTCGAAGTAGACATTTGCATGCTGGAGTATTTAGGAAAAAGGGTACTACTGATGGCTGCAATTTACTTTTAAATGCATTCAACAAGAAGACAGATTAATGAATAGCTGAATGACTGAATGTGTGATAAACTCAACACCATGTAGTAAAATATTAACAGTATTAAAATGTTAACGTATTAATCGAGGGATAGGGAGGAAGGGTATGTATGAAACGTTTGCTAATAAAATGATGAAAAAACTGCAGGCATATTGGCCCAAATTGGGTCAATGGAAACCTCAGTTTTGCTCTTGAGTCCTTTTGACATGAATCTAGTAGTCTTCAACAGCTTGCCTGCTATTTATGACGACAAGATGTTGCAGGCTCATCTTATATGTTTCCTGTCTTGAATTAGAAACAGACATTTCAGTGGGAAACAGTATTTCAAGACAACAATCTTGGTACTAGGGATATGCATTTTGACTGGGCTGATCATTGTTTTACAGCCTTTTCAGAGGACAGAGCTAGGATATAGTTAGGTAGAGAGAGACAGAGATCTTTTTAAGATAAGATGCCCTGTGAGTTCATACTGATATTTCCTGTTCACATTAATATTACAGGAACTTCCCTACTCTGTCCTACATCTTTCTGTGTTTTCCTTCTTCCACACCGAGAATCCTGGTTCACAAGGCACAGAAGGTGATAGAATTAGAATACCCCACAATTCCTCTATGCTCCATCCCACGTTACACAGTTTCAGAAAGATGATATCAATATAACCAATTCTGATTACTAAAACCAATTAAAAATTTTGCATATGCTTTCCCCAATCTCTCCTCATTTTCATTATATTTAACCAACATCATCAGTACACAGAGACATCACATACTATACTCTCTTTTAACCCTCATTTATTGCTATTTCTATAGATAATGCTCATTTATTCTTATTTCTAAAGGTGACTATTAATATATGTTTTATGCACATCGTCAATCCTAATGTTGATGTCTCCCTGGTCATTTTTATCTGGAATATGCTCTAGTAGATTCCCAGGAAAAGTTTATGAAAACAATAGTTCTTTACTTCTTGCGTATTAATTACAGTCTGTGTCCTTTACAACTGAAATTCAGTTTGACTGGATATAAAATCCTTAGCTCACATTTTCTTTCCTCGAACATCTTAAATATATTACAGCATTTTCTGCTCCTGTAAAGGATTGCTGTTGAAAAGTCTGACAATAATCTAACTTTCCTCCTAAATACCACATGCATTTTGTCCTTGTACCAAAGGACTTTTGTTTCTCTTTCAAAGTCCAGTCATTTTCCTAGGTTATGTCTTGCTGTTGGTCGTTCTGGACCTGTGTTATCAGGTGTGTGACATGCTGTCTCTGATCTCGAACATTCAGCCTCCAGCACTGTGAGAAATAAGTATGGTGGAAAGAGTCTGTAACACAAGTGGCTACTGATGAGGACACGAGGTGGGGCAATAAAAGGAACTAGGGTGAGAAGCAGGGCAAGGATGTACAATCGGAAGTGCAAAGAGAGTGAAGGAAGGCTTTTTACAAGAGAAGAGTCTTCAAAAAGAAAATGAAGTGGCCCGTGATTCCTTCAGAGAGCTGCACAGAAGTGCCCATGTTTCTATGCACGGTATTGAAAAGCAGGAGTCCAAGCCTGGCTGGCCTGCCATTCGTATGACATAATGTCCTCAGAACAAGGAGGGTTCAAATTTCATGTAACCTATTCAGTTATGAGGTTAATAATGAATGGGAGAGATGTTATCTGAATATGCATTTTAAACTGCAACAGATGCTTTAAAAGGGTATTATATTCTGCACCAAAGATAAAGTCTGACTTAACAATTCACGTATTAAATGTCACCTTGAAACAGTAAGGACAGCTGTGTAGACTATTAAATGCAGTCAAAATTCAAAACAATTTGCAGGATGAACAGAAAACTCGATGGAGACAAAATACAAAAAAAAACCAGAAAACAAATGGGAGGGTGAGAGGAGACACATTGAACATTAATTTATGGAAAATACAAAAGACATCTCATTTGCAATAACTTTAAAAAATAACATATTTCTTAGAATGGAGGTAATTTATGTTCGTTAAAGCAAAAACAAATGAGTAAAGGTAGGAAATTAGGGTCACGAATAATCACATGGGGTAGCAATTACACATATTAACATTTTGATAATTCTCCTTCCACACATATTTCTGTGCATATATATATCCCCAGAGTATCTTACATACTATACTTAAAGCTTTATAGCCTAATTTTTCACATTATAAAATATCATGAACATTTTCTCTGCATTGTTTTTTCTAAATTGTGTTTTTATGACTACAGTAGTCAATTAAGTTGATGTAGCATGTCTTACTTAAACATCACCCATTCTTAAACATTTGGAGTCTTAACTATTTTTGCTATCATATACAATGATATTAGGAGCATATTTAGAGCTCAGTTTTACATGTTTTCTTAATAATGTCATTAACCCAAAAGCTCTCAAATCATGTTGTCTGGTGGTCTAATACTCCCCCGCTCCCAAAAAAAATGGTTCTATGATCAAATAAGTTTGTACAAGAACTTTTTCTTTATATTCTCTTGAAGTTCACAATACACATTCGCGCATTTAAAAATCTTGAGTTCTGCTGCTTAAAAGTTTCATTTAGGTCAGCATTTTGCCAAATTGTTTAAATCACAGAAAATGCCTCATAGTCGTGTATACCCATTACCATGCCTCGGAAGTACCTATCTTAGAATTCCTGAAAGTGAAATTGCTGGGTGGAAGTATGGGAGCAATCTAAAGCTCGTAATATCTATTAGGAAAGAATCTTCAAAAAGGGATCTGCAGTGTGAAAACTGTCTCTTTCTCCAAACCAATGACAGCAATGAGGATGATCATTTGTTTTGTTTGCCTTGCCTAATTTCACGGGTGGCGAATTATAACCTTTTGATTGGCATTTCCTATTTATCAATGAGCTCGACCTTTGTTCCACATTTATTAAAGATGTATATTCCTTTTTCTTTGTGCAAACTGTTTATTCATGACCTTCACCTGTTTTTCTATTATGGTGATCATCTTTTCCTTTGTTTATTATAAAACCCCTTGCCTATAAGCAATATTAAGATCTTTCTGTCTTAGTACTTTCAAATATTGTCTGAGTGCTATTTTTTCTCTTATGTTTATGATGTTTTACAATCTTTAGTTATTTATTTCTCTACAGATAAAACTAGCAACATTTTCATGTATGCTTTCTACTTCACTGTCCTAGTAGAATCCTTTTTCCACCTAAATATCATATAAATTTAACTATTAAGCTAATAAGAAAGATTTCAGCAAGGAGACGAGAACAACACACCGCAATCAATATATTTCCTATAAAAAGATCCTATTTCTCATAAAAAGAAGCAAACACTATAAAGAAATGAAGTTTATAAGAAATATGCAAGGCCTTTTCGGAAAATACTATAAAATTTTATTGAAGAACATAAAAAGGAGACCAGAATAAATGGAGAGATGTTGGATGCTATTAGATAGGAAGACTCCATCTTGTAGAGATATCAAACTTTCCAAATTAATCTATAAAGTTAATTCAATTATAATAAAAGTCTCAAGGTTTTTGTAATAAAACTCGACAAGCTAATTCTAAAATTAATATGAAAAAGTAAATGTATAAGAGCAGCCAAGATAATTAAGAAAAAGGAAAACAAAGAGGGACAATTTGCCCTCCCAAATATTAAGATGGGTTATAATATTGTGGTAATTGACGCATGAGACTAGACAAATCTTTGAAATATAATAAAGAGTCCAAAACAAGCCCATATGAATATGAAACATTAGTATATTATAAAAGTGGCATTTCAAGTTACCAAAGAAGAATGGACTATTAACTAGATAGTGTTGATACAAGTGATTATATACTTTAAAAAATACATAAATCTAGGCCCTCATGTCATTTTCACAAAGCAAATAGATGAAAGAATTAGAGAAAGAATATATACTTTTCTACTAAAATAGGAAAGGTCTTCTTAAAAAAGAGATAAAGAGATTTTATCAATTTAAGTTGCTAAGGTTGACCACAAAATTCAAATATCTCTGATATGTGACTTCATAAAAAAGACGTTGAACACATGTGACATATTTGTAGCAAATGTAACAGAGAAAAGAGCAATCAGTATGACCGATATGATATGAAATAGATGAGCCCGCTCAGCTCCATTATGGTCCTTGCAATGTGCCTTACTGCACCTTCAAGACAGGAAAGCCAAGGTTACGTTTTCTAGATTCACGTACAATTGGGTTTGATGTACAATGTAGCTACCACCAAGCATTCCCATTTTTATGAGATTTGGAAGAAAAAACTGAGGCAGAAGGAGAATTCCTTCTGCTTCTGCTGTGTCCTCTGGAAAGCTCGGTAGTGGGAATAACTGAGTTCTCCTCTGGCAGTCGTAGCAAAGGTCCCAACGTCAAAACCCTAGACTCATGCATGCTGAGAGCCACGCTGCTGTGTGTTCACTTTGCTAGACTGGATCAAAGCTAAAACGGTATGGTTCTGGAGTCGACCGTTCTGGAGTCGACCTTCCTAGAGGTGGCTCTGTCCTGTCTCCTGGAGCCAAAAACTGGGATGCTGGCTTCCTATTTTCAATCTTGTTAGTCTTTCCCAGAGTCATGAATTGCCACAATCACTACTCTAGCAAAGAGAAATTCACAGACCCTGAAGAAAGTAATAAACAACGGTTCTAAGATAGTTTAATCCCTGGGAACCCAAAACACCACTGTGATCCACCAGTCATGGCAGGGGCTAATAGGAGTCGGATGTTACATGGAAATTTGACCCTGCTCCATCTCTTGGTGGGAGTCATCTGATCCTTGAACTCAACCCATATTTGTTTCTCAATCCTTTAAGTGCATTTTTGGAATAGATACATTTGAAAGCGTTTCATTCAAGCCATAAAATCAAACATGGTCAGTAACACTCAATAACTAGGAGAAAAGTGCTTATATGAGACTATTCTTGCGTAGGTCTTGGGTTTGTGTGAAGAGGAGGCTTATACTTCCAGCACTCTCTTGTCATACTTTTGTTATTGTCTTGAGCCCACACACATAGGCTGTTGAAGAGTTTCCTATGAACAGCTAGTTGAGTAGGAGGAAAAAGACTGAAAGCTGGTTTATAGTTAACTCTCTGTGACCTGTGGCACCAGCCAGAAATGGGCTGCTGTGGCATTACAGGTAGAGAGAGAGCAAACAAGGGAAGAGCTGTCGTTGGACGGAACTTCAGGTAGAACACGCTATGATTTACTTTGCCTGGAAGGAGGGAAACGGTCTTGAGGTATGGGTGTATGCAAATGTCAGGGCAGTACACTTGAAAATAAAAAGATTGAGAACTGGTCGTATGAAGGTCTGGGGAAGGGGCATGTGGATGGACTTGGAGCGGGTACACAGGATGAAGATATTTGTGTTCATGTAAATGTTCAATAAAGAGACTCCAATGGCAAGAAGGCTGTCTTTGGACGTCAGCCATCTTCCTGCCCCAGCCACCCACTGCTTCCAAACACAGAGGCCACGGCAGCAGGAACGGAGCTTACACGTGAGATCAATGACATCCACTTCTCTCCCAGAGAGGCTACTCCAAATTATACTCCATTCAGGGTGACAGTTCTTAAAGACCTCTAAAAATCATACAGCAAATTATTTTCAAAAGTATGCTCTTCCTCTTCTTGGTGCTTTTTGTTTTCATTCATTTAAGATGTTTCTAATAGGTATTGAAGCTTTGGGATCTTTTTTTTTTATTCTCTCCTTTAAATAGGGAAAAACCTATTCGTATTTATTGCTTGACAACAAAAACACTGTGTGGATCGGACTTGTTTTCACTGTTGTTTAATGCACCCATAGTGGACTACGTTTACCAAATCATCCTTGTGGACGAGGTGACGTATTTCACTACAGGTCAAGCTTCTGATTTCTGGTGGGCTTTTACTAGATGCACCTTTGATAAAAGTGAGGTGGCAGCCTCAACCTTCGCTTCTGAGACTCTGGGATCAGAATCCAGGAGTAACATCGTAATAACTTTTCTCTCTGGTGCAAGCCCCCAAGTCTGAACCAAAGGACAGACAATGGGGATGAGGCAGAAAGTGTCTTTGCATTTGTCCAGACTCTGTTTCATGATGTGGATTCCAAGTATTTTTTAAATCCAGTTCCATCAGCCTTGTATTTTGTAGAGTTAGTCTATCACCCTTATTTTGAATATTATATGTTTTCATTTCTAGCTATCTTAGATATTTTGGGTTGAAAAACTGGAAAGATCTGTTCTAGAAGCAGCTAACTAGACAACAATTGACCAATAAATGTTTATCACCTAATTTAGTAGAATGATCAGTAGGCTATAGATTTTTTTTTCAAAATATTAGGGGGGTACAAATGTTTTCATTACATGAATAGCTTTTATAATGCCTGAGTCAGGGCTGTTAGTGTGCTCATCAATTGAACAGTGCTCCTTGTACCTGTTAGGTAGGTTTTTACTCTTCTCCTCCTCCCACCTCCCCTTTTCTTGATTTCCAACAACTTTTACTCCTCTCTGTGCTGAGTGGATTAACAAAATGTGGTGTGTATATATATGTGTGTGTGTGTGTGTGTGTATGTATGTATATCACATATATATAGATATGATAGTGTACTACTCAGCCATAAAAAGGAATGAATTAAAGACAATTTCAGATTCCTGTGGACTCAGAAAACTAACCACTCACAGACCATTCCTAAAAGAAATATTTAGGATATACTCTAGCAAAAATCAAAAAGAAGTCTTTGAAAAAGAGGATAATTTGGGCTTAATTAAAAATCTGTACACCTCGGTAAATTCACTGAAAATCATTTAATCGTAAACTTAAAATGGAGTGTTGGTTGTACGTAGATTAGATTACTTTTTAATAACTGAAAGTGACCAGTGACCAGAAGGCTATAGCACCTGGTCAAGATGATTTTAAGGTACTTTTTACCTAGTTTGGAAGGGATATTAGAAGTAGCAGGTTTGGGAGCAATGATGGGAGAGAAGAAAAGTCCCATAATTGTAACCCACCAAGTTCAGCTACTCAGTAGACCAGTTACATCACCTATGAAATTCAAGAATACACTATATTCAGCATACAGTTGATAATAAGTACCTTTCTGCTGCTACCATCTGGAGATATAAATACCATTTTTCTTGCCATCTCTATTCCAAAGATGATATCCTTGGGATTCATAGCTTTCCCTTTGCTACTCATTGAATGGCTTTTCCAATTGAACTTTCACAGTGCCCAGCACAGCGTTTTTCACATCATGCCTACTTAAATAAATGTTTGTTCACAGCATATTTTACTAGATGAAAGGAACATCCCAGGATTCAAGATATCTATGGAATAGACAAATTGCACACACATCTCACATTATTACTTATACTCAATTGACTTAATATAAATCATTCCTCAGTGTTTTTTGCTTTTAATACTTGGTTCTTGTTCCAGATTGACCTCTTTGCCTCATCTTTACTTTGTCCTCTCTTGATCATATAGTCTTATTTCTATTTCCCAAGCTAAGCTATTTATTTCATCTCCTAGAGTCTTTGAGGTGATATTACCCTTCCTAAGTGTTCACTCCTCACCACCATGACACGCACTATTTCAGAAAAACTCCCCAATTCAGTGGCATCCATGGCCTCAGTATGGAATATACCCTTGAACTTGTCTCTCTCCATTTAGACATGTCTCAGCTCCATTGAATTACCCCTTCTCTCTATGTAAGCACATATACACATATGTATTTACATATATGTATCTCTTGCCTCTCCCTATCAAACCTTCCAACTAGTGATTCCACTACCTCCCAAATGCTTATACACACACATGCTCTGGTCCTACCCAAACTGGGATTACTCCCAAAATGACATGTGGTTTTAGGGCAAGGTTCTTGGATCCCAGCAAATAATAAAAATTTCTCATTACAGCTAATAAAAAATTATATGGAACTTTTGAAATTGTAGTCCAGTAGTTCTATATAGTCATGGACATTAAAACATATTCTTGGATCTAGTATATTCCTTGAAAAGACTCCAACTGTAATATAAAGTAAATCTAAAATAGGCCGGGCACATTGGCTCACACCTGTAATCTTAGCACTCTGGGAGACCAAGGCGGGAGGATCACTTGAGGTCAGGAGTTCAAGATCAGCCTGAGCAAGAGTGATACACCATCTCTACTAAAAATAGAAAAAATTAGCCAGGCGTGGTGACATGCGCTTGTAGTCCCAGCTACTGGGGAGGCCGAGGCAAGAGGATAGCTTGAGCCCAGGAATTTGAGGTTGCTGTGAGCTAGGCTGATGCCACAGCACTCTAGCCCGGACAACAGAGCAAGACTCTGTCTCAAAAATAAATAAAAGGAAATAAAAGGAAATAAAATAAATCTAAAATAAATATTCACTTCCAATACCTTGCCATTTTCTTTTAACTCTAAATCTCCCTGTATTTCTACTTTGTAAAACAATTCTAAATGATGTGTAAATATTAATTATGATTTAAATTACCTGTAAATATTACTTATCATTTTGATATCATCTAAGTCAACTTACTTTCATAGTTACTCATATACCTTTTATAAGAAGGCATTGAACTTGAAAAATGGCAAATATAAACAAAAATAAATCTCAGTTTTATTTGTTTTCTTTTTTTTATTTCAGAATATTACAGGGGTACAAATGTTTAGGTTACATATATTGCCTTTGCCCCCCAACCCGAGTCAGAGCTACAAGCATGTCCATCCTCCAGACAGTGAGCACTGCACCCATTAGCTGTGAATATACTTATCCCCTCCTTCTCTCTCCCACCTGCTGACACCCCATGAATGTTACTACCATATGTGCAGGTAAGTGTTGATCACTTAGTACCAATTTGATGAGCCACATGTAGAAGAGTAAAACAAGATCCACACCTCTCACCTCTCACAAAAATCAACTCACGGTGGATAACAGACTTAAACCTAAAGTATGAAACTATAAAAATTCTAGAAGAAATGTTGGAAAAACTCTTATAGTTTTATTTGTTTTCCTTCCTTTTTGGATTTCTCTCCTTTCTCTATTTTGGTGACCCAAGCATTTCATTTGTACATTTATGATCACTTTTCAGTTTTAATGGGTTTTTTTTCTAATCATCTCAAGCATCACATGTACTCACCATTAAATTAGTACTAATCGAACAACACCTATGTGCACATATGGAAGTAACATTGATCAGATGTCAGGCAGGTGGGAAGGGGAAAGAGAGAACAGGTATATTCACACCTAAGGAGTGCACTGTGCACTGTCTGGGGGATGGGCACACTTGTAGCTCTGACTCAGGCAGCACAAAGGCAATTTATGTAACCAAGGTGTTAGTATACCCATAATATTCTGAAATTAAAAATATGTAATTTATTCCTTTGGGTAGATGACCAGTAATGGGATTGCTGGATCAAATGGTAGTTCTACTTGTAGCTCTTTGAGATATCTCCGTATTACTTTCCACAGAGGTTGTACTAGTTTGCAGTCCCACCAGCAGTGTATGAGTGTTCCTATCTCTCTGCATCCATGCCAACATTTATTGTTTTGGGACTTGTGAAGTATCACAAGAATGGAAAAACAAGCACCACATGTACTCACCATCAAATTGGTATTAACTGATCAACACTTAAGTGCACATATAGAAATAACATTCATCAGGCGTCGGGCAGATGGGAGGGGGGAAGAGGGGATGGGTATATACACACCTAATGGGTGCGCTGCGCACCGTCTGGGGGATGGACATGCTTGAAGCTCTGACTTGGGTGGGGCAAAGGCAATATATGTAACCTAAACATTTGTACCCCTGTAATATGCTGAAATAAAAAAAAATAATAATAAAATATGTAATTTAATAATAAAAAAGTAAAAATAAAAAATATTTTAAAAATAAAGAAATGTTGATTATTTTCAGTATTCCATAGTAGAAACTATTCTCATGTTATAATTTCATGGGTAATCCATCCACTCCTATGATGGCAACTATTATCCACATACTAATGAATCTGATGCTGGAGATAGAGATATGAACAAAATAAAGACTTTCATAAAATTTACATTCTGCTAATAGTTAGTGAAGGCAAAAATAAATATATCAGTGGGTCATAAGGGCTGTAAAATATAAAAAAAGTTAATGTCCTAAAGAGACATCAAGATGCTATTTTAAATAGGGTTGTCACTGAAATCCTCAGTAAGAAAGTAGCATTCAGGCTGGGATCTAAATGAAAGGAGGAAGTGAGTTATGGAGATTTCTTAGGAGTATACATTCCTAGAAGAGGGAACAGATAGCACAAAGGCCCCGTGGCAGGCACATGTATGGCAGGTTTGAGAAACATCAAGAAGACCACTTTGGTGACAGCAGAGTGAGAAGAGAGTATTATGTAAGGCAATGGAGTGGGGCAATCATCTAGAGCCTTGCAAGCCATTGCAAGGACTCCGCCTTTTACTCTGAGTCTAAATGAGGAGCCATTTTAGAATTTTTAGCAGGAGCATGACATGATAAGGCTTATGTGTTAACAAAGTCATTCTGACTAATTTGTAAGATAATATCACGGGGGTTAGGGAGCAAGAATAGAAGCAGAAAAGTAAGTAAGAATGCTGTTGTTATAATCCAGACAAGAAATGATGGTGACTCGGACTCGGTTAGTAGCAGGGAGATGTTGAAAAATGGTGAGGTTCAGAAGAGATTTCAAACTTTGAACTGACAGAGTTTTTTATTTTATTTGCTTGTTTTTTGGTTTGCACATGGGGGATTGTCAAAGATGACTGTTTTTGATCTGACTAACTAGTTAAGTCTATGTTCTTATCCAGCCCTCTAAGCCAGCACAAACATATATCTACCTACTCAATGAGCAATTACTACCAGTTGTCTCAGGGCAACTGATTCAAACATAAACTCATCTTTCTACAACTTACTTTTTTTTCTGATGAAGTGCACTTCCAACCATCCAAATATCCATATGCACCTTCTACTTCCCACTCTTCAAATCTAGTTATTCACCAAGTCTTATTGAGACTATCTTTTAAATATCTTCTTTTAAATATTTTTGTACATTCTCATTGCCTTTGCTGGCTTATTTCAAGTAGTCAACTATTGCCTGGAATATTGAAACAGCCCAGAAACTGACAATACCACCTCCAGTCTTACCCTTTTCTAATTGATTCATAGCACCTAGTATGGTACCTAGTACAGAGTAAGCAATAAATTTTGTTGAAGTAAATTAATATATTATTGCCTGCATGGTGGTTAATTTTGTGCCAACTTATCTAGGCCATGGTACCCAGATATTTGGTCAAACACTACAGTAGTCCCCCTTATCCATGATTCCACTTTCCACAGTTTCAGTTACCCACAGTCAACTATGATCTAAAAATATTAAGCAGAATATTCCAGAAATAAATAATTCATAAGTTTTAAATTGCATGTAATTCTGAGTAGTGTGATAAAATCTCATATTACCCTGGTCTGTCCTGTCCAGGAAGTGAATAATCTTTTTGTACAGTATATACGTGTTGCATATGCTACCTGCTTGTTTGTTAGTAGCCGACTCAGTTATCAGATTAACAAACATAGTATATATAGGGTTTGGTACTATCTGATGTTTCAGGCATCCACTGAGGGTCTTGGAATATATCCCTCAGGGATAAGGAGGACTACTGCAGTTTAGATATTGCCTTAATGGTATTTTTAAGATGAGATTAACATTTAAATAAGTGGACTTCAGTAAAGCAGATTATTCTTCATAATGTGGGTGGGCTCCATCTAATCAGTTCAAGACCTTAAGAGAAAAAAGACTGATATTTCCCAAGGAAGAAGAAATTCTGCCAATAAACTGTCTTCAAACTTGAGCTGCAACATCATCTCTTCCCTGGGTCTCCAGCCTACCAGCATAACATGTAGATTTTTACATTTCAGCTTCTATAACCATGTGAGCCAATACTTTTATATATGGAATGCTATTGGTGCTATACACACAGACACACACACACACATATACTATGGGTTCTATTTCTCTAGAGAATTATGACTAGTATAGCTTACGTATATCAAGGTATGCAATTTCAATGTCGGATCTAATAATATTTCACTTTACATATGATGTTATTTAAAATTAGCTTTAATAATCACTGACATTGGACATAGCCAGTTGAAATTCAATTTAGAAAATAGACACTAGGGGAATCACAAAATTTGTCATCACTTCTTCATAGCACTGGTTAGCAAGACATACTCTATGATTGGTAAGCCCCTACCATAGTTTTCTGAGCCTACTTCCCATTAGCCTTCACAGTAGAGTCACTTAACCCCAATACACTGCTGACTTTAGAGCATAAAGAATATATGATTTTAGGTATTTTAGGTACATAGATAAGATCCATACATACCCTGGCAGCTAAGCACCAAGCCAGCTCAAGTGCTATCAATATTGTAAAAGTGTACCCTATTTCTAGTAATTCAGTTTTGCCTTGATTTATGACATCAAATTCTCCTTTTAAAAGTGGTCCAATTCTGGAATTGAGATCATGGTCTTGTTATCCAAGAATCTTTGCATCATAATAGTCTATTCATTTTGTGGTTTTGCTCTCAGATACTAGAATGCTAACTCTAAATCACTATCGCC
Source organism: Lepilemur ruficaudatus (assembly GCA_963574885.1). Lineage (NCBI taxonomy): Eukaryota > Metazoa > Chordata > Mammalia > Primates > Lepilemuridae > Lepilemur > Lepilemur ruficaudatus. The sequence continues at coordinate 21,952 of CAUYRT010107906.1, forward strand.
TTCTGCCAATCTCTTCTGAGATTATGCATTTTCCTGGCAATATATCTGCCTGATGACTATCTCTGGACCTCCTTGACCCAGTTTTCCCTGACTACGCACTTCTTTGCCTCATATGTTCTACCCTGGTGGTTTTATCTACTCTCAATGTTTTAATATTCTCCTGTGGTTTTTGACTGTCTTACTGCTTCCCAAACATACTTCAGTTCTAGGACAAAGCATTATTGCTGCAATTCAAGGAGTTACCACAAGGTGGATGGCAGCACCAACACTATTAAGTGAGATTAACACAGAAGGTTTGGCTATTTTGTCAAGTGTAAGTGAGAGAGGGAAATTAGTATACATGATTGAGATTATAGTATTTTTAAATATATTATATATATTAAGATTTGTAAAGAATGATGATGGTACTTTGATAGGGATTGCAT
>CAUYRT010107907.1:0-41218 GCA_963574885.1 Lepilemur ruficaudatus
GGGAATTCTCTTTTCTTTTGCATGTACTCTTTCTTCTGCCTGCCTGGAATATCCTACCCATTGCAGAGTACCTGATGAATAGCTATTCATATATATTAAATTTCAGTTTAGTTATTTCAATTTCTTATAAGTCTTCTGTAAATTCAATGTACAATTAACTTGCATCAGTTTCCTTTGTACCTTATGCGTATGTCTACTACTATATATAACCACTCTATTTTATAGTTTACTTATTGTAAGTTGCCTTCTCCATTAGACTGTGAGCTCTTTGAAGTCAGACACTATCTTTTATACATTTCCAGATTGCTCATGATCACAAGCACTTAGCCCAGAAATGACACTTAACAAATGTATCTGATTTCTATGCCACCCTTCCCTGATAGGCAAGGCCAACTATAGTAAATAATGATAGTTACACAGCAACTTGGGAAGGGCACTGGTGTGGAGTATTCATTATTGCAATTGTGGACCAAGGAAAACACTTTAAGTCTCATATTATATGAGGCAGTGCCATGATGAAAGCAGGAATAGAGTCCTTATTGAGTTTGTAGTCAAATTGGCCATGAGAATCATGGGAGCATAACAAAAGAGGTAAAGAATAAAGTTCTGGAGAATTAATCTTGGTTGAGGCATTAGTTTACAACTGGGGCTTAATCTTGGCTGAGGCATTGGATTATAACTGGTCTGTGTAACACTGGGCAAATTTCCTAATCTTCCTATATTCAGTTTCCTCATCTATGAAGAGAATAAATAGCACTGTGGTTTTTACAAAATATGTCTGCAAATTATTTGGCATTCTACCTATGTGAAGTTAAAATCTAAGCCTTCTCACCTTGAACATGGGCATGTCTTGCTTCTATATGGCAGAAATGACTGCATGATTTTCATGGCTAGGTTATAAAACATGATGCACTGATAGTACTTCTCTCTCTCCCCTAACTTGTTCCTACGAAGTCCTGACTGTCATGTAAAAAGTTCATAAAAGCTGACTCAGCCATACAGGATAAGTCATATGGAAAGATCACATAGGGATAGAGAGAGATGTCTGAAGATTCCCAGCTATCTCAGCCCCAACTATTGGAGTCTTCCCAGCCCAGGTGCCCGATATGTGAGTGAGTAAGCTTTATGAAGATTCCAGTTCCAGGTTTCAAGCAACCTAAGCTGACACTAAGTAGAGGAAAAATATGTTGCTCCACTGAACTTTGTCCAAATTGTAGCTTTGTGGGCAAAAATAAATGTATTATTATTATTCACTAAATTTTAGTTCCAAAGGTGGAATGCTGCTCTAATAAAATAACTTGGAGAGAGTATGAGTCAAAACTTGATGAACCAAAAAGAGGGTGTCTGTGAGGGCTTAAGAAGAATGTTATTGAAAATTAGAGAAACGTGTACATTTGTTTAGCACTGTTGCCTACAATAATGTGGAAAATAGAAAATGTATCTAATGAAGTGGATAATCAGCTAAAGGGATTCCCAGGCAGTGTTTGAAAGTGCCTGCTGATACTGATCTTTCTGTCCTTCTCCTCCTCCTCCTCCTCTTCATCTTCCTATTATTTTTTACAGTCTATAATAAAATGTGATAGGTTAGGGATAAAATAAGTATTGAATATAAGGAAGCTAGGACTTTCTGTGTTTGAAAATAAACTGTTTCTCAGTCTCATTCTGTTGGTAAATGATGTTAAAATTAAATGGCTCTCTGGAAAAGATCAATTCCAGGGTATTACAAAAGAACATAATCTAAAGATGCAGCCAAGTGTGTGACTTCAGAGCCTCAGAAAAGTAAAGATGAGTTACTCAAATAGAGAAAAAAAAAGATAAAGCCCCTCTAAGATCTTAGAACATGCCTTGGAGATCTTCTGCATTAAACCAGAGGACTTCTAATTATCTCAAGCATATTTTCCTATAGCTGCCTTTTAGGAAACCCTAGTGGACAAAGTTTTTGTCAATGTGACTTGTGGTTTTGAATTTTCTCCAATGGAAAGATTCTGTCAAGATTCATATGGGGTCCCCATAAAGTTTTTAAAAGAATGGTATCAATGGAAACATTGCCAATTTGGCCTGAAAAGGGCGAACACAGTACAAAATGAAGACAACTATGGATTCTCAAATCATCATGGGCAGGAAGTAGGCTGACAAAACTATTCATCTGCAAAAACCAGCCATCTTTTTGGGAAAAGAAAAAATGTGTCTCAGAGTACAGAACCAAGAGTTGTGGAAAATCATTCCCAGGTACTAGGACTGAGTTGTAATCAAGGAACTATAGATATATGTCGAATAGGATTTTAGACTAGTGATTCTTGTGTGCTTTTCATTTTCCCCTTCTTTAAACAGCAGGGGCTATAGCAGTTCTATGCCAGCTCTGCCAATATATGTTGGGCTGTAGACAAAAGAGACTGTGTCTCTTGAGTTCACAGGTCTTCAGATGAAGAGGAACTCTACTCAAAGAACTGTACTCAAGGATTCTCACCTGAGAAGCCTTACCTATACCTGGATCTGATTTGGATAATGAGAACCCAGACCTTGAAGTTGAGCCTGAAGTTATAACAGATGAAACTTCTGGAGATCTGGGGAGGAAACGAGTATATTTTGATATGAGGAAAATGCACATAATTTGTGGCCAGAAGGCAAACTGTGGTGGTTTTAAAAGTTGCTTGAAAATTCTTTGACGTTCCTTCCATAAAGTGGTATAGTCTCCTACCTTTTGAGTATGGACTGGCCTTAATGACTTGCTTATAAAAATAAAATTGAAAGAGGCTAAAGTGACAATGCATGGCTTCCAAAGCTAAGTTAGAAAAGGCAAAACAGTTTTCATCTGGTTTTTTCTCTTTCTTTCTCTCTCGATATTCCCCTTAAAGTCCAGCCATCCTGAAGCTACCATGTTGGAGGGAATATGTTGGGAGACAACATAAAGATAGAGAGCTATGTCTAAGGAGCCTCAGCCACCTAAGTCTAGGTACCAGACATCTGAATGTGAAGAAGCCTGCAAGATGCTGCTAGCAGAATTGCTCAGCTGAGACATTTCCAAATAGCTGAATGACAGACACCTGAGACTGTTGTTGTTTCAAGGCATTATGTTTTGGGGTTACTTGGGGTCTATGCTGCAATAGATAATTAATTAAAGTAACTACCTCACTGGGTTGTTGTGAGGATTAAACTAGATAATGTGAAAAAGGATTTAGCATAATGCCTGAAACATAGTAAATGTTAGCTGCTAATATTGGATAAGGTTCTGGGCAAAACTTAGAAGAGAGTTCAGGATCCGGTAAATCTAAAAGTAAGGAGGATTGTACAAGCTGGTGGTGGTCTGGCTGGATTCCAATGAGGGCCTGCCAACAGTGGCAAAGTGGTCACTTTGCAAAGTGGTCTTTCACCCACCCAGAGCGGAATATACAGAACAGAGCAGGTGAGTGATAGAGAGAGTTAGGTCCATTTAAAGGCGCTTGGGTAGATATTTCAGTATTCCAATGTGCCAGTTACTACAAAGGGTCAGTCCTTATTCAGTAGGACAGCTGATGAAACTCATTTTTAAGGAAGAAATGTTTGCCATTTTCACTTTTTTCACACTTCCTACACATGGCAGACATGATTCATGCTGGTTTAAAAGGTATTTATGTGTGGAGCAGCAGATTACGTTGTGACTAAGCTCTGTGCTTAGAGAACTATCACTCTTATCTCTGGCCCTGATATTGTCCAGTTTAACATGTTTTTATAAAGTGCCTGGGAGTTGGTAAGTCTCATGTGAAAATTGATAAAACCAGAAGAGAGACCTGGTTAGTACTTGGATGGGAGAGACACTGTAATGATTTTAAAAGAGTAAAATGCAAGACTAAAATTTTAATAAGGTCAATAGATGAATACTAATTTCAGTTCAGACTCCTCTAGTAAGAGAGGAAGTTAAGGAGAAAAAAAATCTACTAGCAATTACAGGAAGTCAAAAAGGAGCAAAATCTCATTCATGCAAAAAGCTCAAAGACAAAAACTACCCTTTGTTCTAAATATTATAAAACATGGGATCCTTACGGGCAGGCACATTAGAAAAGACCACTGATCAATCATCTAGGACCAAGCACCAGAGCCAGCATATAAGTTCCCTAGGTATATCTGAATTTCAAAAACACAAAGATGTTCTCAACTTGAGCTATAATTCAAAGTTATTTTTGAAGTTTTCATACTTGAAGATAATAGTCCACTGTGATTGATAAGATAAAACGATGCTTTGAAACATACTCTCTTCTCTTCTTTGAAACATACTTTGATAGTGTATTGCTGGAAAAGATGCAACTGAAAATCATGGAATTGATGAAGAGATGAGTCACCATTTGATGTCATTTTGTTAGCCTGTAAGACAGGTCACATTAAGCTCTGTAAGGATCAACCTTTTTCCTCCCGTATCTATCTTGCCTTTGAGTCTATTCCTTCTAAGTGCACTAGGTAGTGGCTTTCAAATACTCTTTTACATCAGTTACAGTAAGAATTACATTTTACTTGTGACCCAGAATGTACACACATTCATGTATATACATCCACATATCAGAAACTAAAGTTTTATGAAATAATACCTACCCTAACCATGTACAGAGTTCTCTGATTTTTTTTTTCTATTCTATTCTCTTCTAGTCTATTCTGTCCTATTCTTTTTCTTTCCTTCTCTTAATGCTAGCTATTCTGTTCTATTTGTTTTCCTTTTGTAATGCTGGTATGACACAATAAAGGGATTTTGTAACCCAGTAGTGGATAGTTGACCAACTCTTTGGAAAATGATACGCTAAGGATATTGTCTGGTCCTTTCAAAGTTAATTTTGTTGTCTCCCCTATGACTTGTTCACATTTTCAGCCAATAAATCTACCTGATTTGAGGTGTTACCTGTCTGGAGATTTGTTTGGATTTCCATTCACTTATTCAACAATCTTTTTTATATCAAATATGACTTTCATATATGCCAGGCATATAGGCATGAAGGATATAATGGAAAACAAAACAAACACGGCACTACGTTCATGAAGTTTAAGGTGAAAAAGGAAGACAATAATTTTTAAAACTTTTATAAAATGTATAACCTCACAAGTATAAAATCAAAAAATGATCATTGCTGTAAAGAAAATCAACAAGATTCATTGATAAAGAATAATATAAATAATATGAGTTATTTAGATGGAGTGGTCAAAGAAAGCTTTGCAGCAAAGACGACATCTAAGCCAAGACCCCATTAATTGTTCTCTAGTAATTGGTCTCTTTCTTTTTATTTTAATGTGGTCTTAACTAGGGCCATGGTTCTCAAGCTATTTCTATTTCTGTTTCTCTAGAGGTAGCCAAATGATTAAATTCTGGTCAACAGGTTGTGAACAGAAGCAATTAGTGCCATTTCTGGGTATTGTTCTTAATGCAATTAGACATGTTCTCCCTTGATCTTTTTCCCCTGCCAACTACTTGGGAGATAGCACACACTGGGACTTGGACCCAGATATAGAAGCCATGTCTGGGAATCACTGAGCTTCTCTACCAGACATAAATCACCAACTTATCTTTGGGCTTTCATGTAAATATATATACATACTAACATATAAACTTTCATATTATTAAGCCATTATATTACAGACTCTCTCTGTTCTGTTCCCAAAATAGAATAGTGTAAGAACTTAAAGATGAAAGGAACTAGCCATTTGAAGAATGGGGTTATTGGTAGTAACTGACAGGTCGGGAGTGTTCAAGGCAGAGGGAACCTTATGTACACAGCCCCTAAGAAAGAGATTTTCTAGTGTTTCAGGGAACAAAAGGAGGCTGATGTGCCTGGAGTGTAGTAGGTGAATGAAGAATGGAACAAGATGAGATCAAACGATATAGATAAAAACAAGGCTTATAACAATAGCATTTTGAATAGGGATGATAATAATTTTGTCAGGGTGGATTGGGAGAACTCCATGATATCAGATATTAAACATCTTGAACACTGCCGGGTATACATTAGGCGTTTGATTCTTATAAGTTCTTTCTCTCCCCTTTCTTAGCTTCATTCTGAATCTCCAAACAATCTGCTGCTTCCTCTTGTTTAAAAGACTCAGTAGGGAATGTCTACGGCAGTTCAAATGTTGTCTAAGGACCTGTTTATCTCTTGAATTGATTAAATGATTGACTTCTAAAACTACACGGAACAGACACTTATAAGTCTTTGTCCTGGATGATGGTTAATATTTTCCTCAATTCTACATAAAGGACAGACCCATAGAGATGTTGTGAATTTTATTTGCACTAATTTTTATAAGTGGTCACATCATTGCTTTACTGACTGTTTAGGACAATTAATGTAAATGTTTATTTTTTTATTGTTATGAGGTAAAAATATTTCTATCTCAGCTTAAACCACAAACAATATAATCCAATTTACTTTCATTCTCATAGCTTATTTCAGCTGTCTTTTCTACTAAACCTGTCAGTAAATCAACTTTAATATTTAACACTTTATTTTAATATCTGCAAGCAAAAGTTTCTGCTTTTACTTTAATGTCAATATGTCCAGCTTGTATAGGTCTTTAAAATGATTTGCAGCACATCCTACTGGCGTGCAGAGATAAAAAAGAAATTTAATAATAAACAAAATCTGTTTTCATTGATAGAAATTTCCAGCTGTTTTTCTCAAAAACCATCAAATGTAATGAAAGGAGTATGAAAGATTTAAACACAAAGATTTCCTAATTAGCTGGATACATTTGAAATTATACCACCAGGTTTGTAGACATGTGGCAAAATAGGCTGCTGTTTTCAACTAAGATGAAATTCTAGGAGCACTGTAATTTACCTTCTATTATTTTTAGTAGCTGAAAGAGAATTAACTGCAGGGCTCTGATTTATCAGCATCCTAGAAAGATGTTTTTACATTTTCTTTTAATGTACTAATGAAAATCTATAGAAAACACATTTAGATGGACTAATAAATTCTTTGGGGGGGTGACACATAAAAAATTATTTAGGCAATTTGGATAGAACTTGATCCTTAGCTTTAAATAATGACCATTATCCTACTAAACTTAAAGAAAAAACAATGTAACACCCACTTCTCTCTGACAAACTGCTCAACTGAACCATCCACTTTAAAGGTCTAACACAGCCCATAAACTACGAATAGGTACAGGAAGAAAAAGCAGGATGTAGCATTTTGGATGACTGGACCATTGATTAAACCTCACATTTAACCTTGTCACATGCCAAAAAAAAAAAGAAGAAGAAGAAAAAAAATGCATAGTCCATTAAATTCCTCTCCAAAGTAACAGCAGAGATATTTTTACGGAAATAACTTTTAGTAGTGGTATTCTGCCACCCGGAACCATCCGGAAATGAATCATTCTATATAATTGAGTTTTCCTAATAAGCTGTATATTTAAAACATTTGATTTTGAACTTTATGATCTTTCTTAAATAGAATATACAGAACAGAATTTACTCTTCACTGATGATTCAAGGCCATCATTTTGAAAAACAATCATCCTGCCCTGCTATGATGTAGAGATGTTCTCAAAGGCCGCTGAGCTTGACCTCACTCTAAATAACATTGGATGACTCTGAGTTTTGTGTTTTTGTGTCATTGTACACCGTGGTGATTTCTTTATGTTTTTCATTTGTCAACTGGCCCTGTTTGTTGCTTACAGAAAGACAGCTGAAGGTGGTTTTAGAGTCCTGCAAAATGCATTTGAATCCTTGCTGTGTGCCTTAGTAGCAATAGGACTTCAAACAACTTCCTTACCTTTCTGGGCTTCAGTTTTTTTCATTTACTAAATAGCATATTATGCCAATAATATGAAGATAAATTGTGATGAATACTTAAAATAGTTTTTGCTCTATAATTTATTTTCATATTTTTATCTGTATAGCTTCTAATCAGAAATTTTTAGTAGCATGAAGTAGTCAAGGTTATCTTCCTGAATACTGCTATGATTTCAGCCAAAGGCAAAGAAATGTGCTTTAGTTGTTCAAAGTAGTCTTATTGCATATAAAATTTAATTTTAATTTGATCTTTGAACTACAAGAATATGAGAGCCAGAGAAATTTAAAAGCTTTCTTAAAATCATACTGCTAATGGAAGAATCTACAGTTACCAGGTCTTTTTCATAATTTAATTTCAGCACTTTTCATCTACATTTTGCTTAATTTATTGCCTCAACTTACTCCAGGTGATATGAAAAAGCCTGTACACAGAGCCTGCATCTTGGCTGTATTTTTGATGAACCAAGATAAAGAGATTGATTAGACCCAAAATTAAATCCTAGGGGAAAGCTGGGACCTTTGGATTCGGTCATCTATCCTTCCAACTGAAGCAGATTCTTCAAACTGAATCCGTAGATATGAGTTCTAGTCTTGGTTCTGCCATTTACTTTCTGGGTGATCTAGGTCAGGTTGATAAATTTCTCCAGACCTTGATTTTCTCATCAATCACAAATGGCAATTGAATTAAACAAAGGGGTCTTTTCCGGCTCTAATATTAGTTCTACTGTAATTAATTCTACTGTAATTATTCACGTGCTAGGTTGCCTAAATGTCCATACCAATCACCTTAATGCCTAGCTTAGCCTGCCTCAGCATTGCCCAGTGAACTTTAACAATTGATCATAAATATGGCATTCAGCACTTCTTCGTCTACTGTCTTCAGATTATAGTTGTAAAAAAATACAGAGGATAGCATCATATTATTGGGCTGATTACTTATGCTGAAAAATTGTAGGCATGTTTGTATGTTACGAAGTCCCTACTTCTGGACATACCAAGAAGCTTAATATCAAAAGTAATCAAGATCTAGTACAATTCCACTTATCAAGCAATAGTTGTATCCTAATGTAGCCTTTGGTATAAGTCTGAAATATTCATAGACTGTGATTAATGAGAGAAGTGATTGGTATGTTTTATTTGGTAATCATTAACTATGTTTGCCAGTATAAATGTTCATGCATTTTACTTTTAAAAGATAGGAGTGTTTGAGCAGCAATATGTATTATGTTTTTGAAAATGAATACACACTCATAGCTATAATTTGCTAGGTTTATGTATATCAGGGACATGATCAACAACTGTTTTATATAGGTTCTGGTCAATAGAAATGTAAATTATAAAATCAATGCCAGTATATTTGATATTCGTCTCTAATCAATTGAGAAAGTACAAAGACTATGTAGGAAAAATCAAGATGCTAAAAAAATTAAAGAAATTCCATTAAGGATGAACTTGTAAGTTTATCCACATTGTTGTCTATCTGAAAACATGCTTATGGGTTGTAGAATATTGGTCACTGTTACTATATTTCTTTCCTCTTTTTGAAGTTTTGAGGGTCATTGTAGAAAGGAGAGACCAGGAAGACAGTGATCCAGTTGACCTTTCTTGGAAAACTAATTTGATTCTGTTCATTTAGTTTTTGTGTTTAGCCATTTTATTTGACGTTAGAGCATTCTTAACCCTGGATTCCCAGTTCAAGGAAGAAAGCTTTTTGAGGTTGTTTCAGATTAGATATGACCAATAAAAGGAAAATTTTTTTAATTGAATTTAAAAATCCAGTAATTGAGATCCATTTTTTTCCAAAATACTGCTTCAACATCAACAAATACAAATTAAAAAACTTGAGTCTGAATGCCTAGTCTTACCTGATTTGACCCCCCTCATACCACTTACATGCTGATTGACATGAAGCCAGTTATTAATACTTATATTTTGTGTGCCTTGGTTTTTCCATCTGAAAATGGGGATAATCATATTACCTACCTTATAGGATTGTTGAGAAGATTAAAAACAATAATGTACATTAGGTGATCAGAACACACCTTGCCTATACTTCTTTGCAACTTTCCTGTAAATCTAAAACTATCCCTAAATAAAATGTTTATTTAAAAACAGTTTTTTAAAAAAGAATAATACCTTGCACATTATAGTGCTAAATAAATGTTAACTGTAGTCATTGTTATTAAGGGTCTTTTGCTTGCATGGCCTGGTTCTCCTTAATACAAACAATGCAGGATGGTGGTTAAAAGCATATTTCTTTCATCTAAATTCTTGAGTTCAAATTTAATAACTTGGCTACCTACTAGTTGGGTGAACTTGGTGAAGATTCTTAACCACTCTGTGTTTCAACTTCTCCATCTGCCAAATGTGGATGATAATAATAGGATCTATTTCCTAGTATTATTGTAAGGATCAAATGGATTTGTATTTAGTATATGGTAAAATTTCAGGATTATTAATATTAATAATACTATAAGCAAGGTAAATCGATATTTGTCCCTGAACTTTATAAAATAGGAAAATCATATATTGTAGATTTTACAAGACAGTCTTTATATTAAAAAAAAATCTGTCCCATTACCTTCTTAAATGCCTTGCCAGGTGTCACTGTTTTCTACTTAAAAGATAAGGATGTAGTATTTCTGGTTATTGTCCACTGGGAAATAGGAATTTCCTTATAGTCGTGCTGTAACTGGGCCAGGTAGCAAAGCTCGTGCTAGAAATCTCCAAGAAAGAATCCACTGACAAGCCTGCTGGAAACAAGTTTGTCATTGAAATGCCAAGAGGAAGTCATTTTTTCCTCAACCTGAGTCTGTGATGTCTCCTATTTCACCTCTTAGGGCTGCCAACACCATCTTTTTAAAATCCCCTTGGGATAAGAAATTTACACAAGTACTAGTGGAAAAATGAACTAAAGGTCAGTTTTGTACCTTTAAGAGAAAGAGGCTGTCTTTTCATTAGGCTAATAAGAAAATGTAACTCAAGTTCATTGATTAGTATGTGATCTGACATAGGACATCTTGTCCATAATAGGCCACAGGGTGACCCTGTCCATAGAACCAGAAAGAGAGAGATTAATGGACAGAGTGTGAGACTCAAATTTCTTGACAAACATCAGAACTGTTGACAAATCGCAAGGTCTCATATGAGTGTGGGTGTGACTCTGTTGTGAATATGAAAATGTATTTGTTGCCTTTAAAGATGATGACAATAACTATATTAATAAATTGGCTTTTACCTCTAATTCTGACTGCAAGCAAGTTGAATCAGCACAATTAGATTGTTCACGTTCTAAAATTTCTAGCTCACAGGGTTACTGTTTTGGCCTGAGATATTTCTTACAGCTAAGAACGATGTTCAGTGTGTCCTCTTGGCCACATGTGCAGCTGTGAAGGTTAGCAATAACCTAAGGTTTGTGACCTTTCTCTTGGCCATATAGCACTTTTAACCTACTCTGCTGATCCACATTCAGGTTTCCTGACCTTCTCATTTTCTGAGACTAGCATTTGGCAACAGGTTTTCTACACTTTCATCTCAGAGTCTATAAACAAGTTCAGGGGATCTAACTCTAGTCTGTGTACATCCTTTGATATTGTCTGCCATATTTTTCTGAGCACACAATTGGAATGTTAAGTCTCAAACAAGACCGAAACATTAAACTTATTCTGCTAACGTTTTTTAAGTACTTTCTGTGTGCAAAACACTTTGTATAATGGAAAGTAAAGTAGAGTGTTTGCCATAGAATGAATTAAGACTAAGACAAAAATCTTGTATGGAAAGTTTGCAAAGATTTGCAGCCGTGACATGGGCAGTTCAGAAATGGTTGCCTAAGGACCAAAGAGATTCAGAAAACTTGTGCAAGCTGTTCAACTTCAAATCCTGATTCTACCACTTACTAGTTGTGTGACCGTGAAGAAGTTACTTAACCTCTCTGATCCCCGGCTTCATTACCTTAAATCTGGGGATAACATTATGAATCTAGCTCACAGGGTTACTGCAAGATTGATTGCAATAATCCACAAAAAGCACTTAGCCGATATTATTAGTACCAGTGTTGTTTTTATTGGGCTGAAGGCAAGAGGGATCTGATTGTTCTGACTCAATAATAAGCACAGATCAATCATATAGCCTCACTGTGTTTTAGCTTTCTCATCAGTCTGATGGGCTAAAGATCTTCACCAATTCTTTATCTCTCAATTTCTGTTTCTCACCCTTGCAATAACACTAGGATTTTGAAAAACCTGATCCGTATTTGAAATGAAAAGCACTGTTTGCGTAGTTTCCCCAGGAAGGAAATCCGGCAAATTAACTAAATTCATATCACTGAGTACCCTAAGCCACGTGCTTGTCAAATCATCCCTAGTGACTTGAGAGATAGAGGCAAGATCATTACTTAGGTGAACTTGGAATGTGTTTTTCATTAACCTACTCATTACATTTGATTAGCAAACAGGCGTTGTGTTTCCCATTATTAATGGTTGGCTAAGGAAATGTGGCACCTCTGAAAGCTACCTTTTATTATACCTTCCTAACACCATGCAGAGACTGATGAGATAAAAAGCAAGAAATAACACATAGTAACAGCCCACCCAGACTGTGAACTTAAACACATACAAGTTCTTATTTAGCTTTCACTAAATTTGAATTATATCAAGCCTCTATATAGAGAGAAACCACATGTCAGATTATCCATCCATTCTTTTTTTTTTTTAATTTCTTTTGCATGGACCGGACAATAGTTTACCCATATCATTCTTGATTTCAAATATTTCATCTCATTGTCCCCATGAGGTCATTCATATTTGTCAGACAACAGAACTGATTTTCAATTCAGAAAATAAGGGAACTCTATTTCTATACAACCTAACACACGCAGAGAAAAAGTCTCTTCTGTTTCATCTGCAGCCTTGAACATCAGTAATTTTCATTCACCGCTGTTGCAATTGATGTCAAAAAACCCACAAACATTGAAGTTTGAAAGCCTGACCAAGCATGGATATAGCAATGGAGCAGAGACCTTTGCTGCTGTGACCTTTGAAATAGATTAAATGCATTTTCCAAAAGCTTTCTAAAGTATCTAGTGAGAGAGAAAATCAAAAAGATGCCAGCACTCTGCAAGGGCTGCTGAGGGCCCATTTTTTGGTTCTTTTCCTGTGAACTGACTTGGGGGTGAGAAAGTGACCCTTTGATTGTTTGTCAGGATTTCAAAGCCTCTGTCTTCTCTGGACTCAAGGCCAGTGATGACACCAAAGAACCCAATCAGATGTAGCACTTATTAGAGTTGTTAACCTCCGGATGAGTCATCAGAGAGCTGTTTCCTTAAGTCACCTCAAAAGGTAGCTGGTCATTTTTGGAGGCAGTTGGGGACCTGGCCAACACCTCGGCTGTGACTGCATTCTGTGTACACTGACTCCAAAGGCCGTGGTTCATAAAACACCAAACCAACGACAGCCATCACTTAGAGCTGAAGAGATGTATTTGCTCTTAAAGGACAGAGAGCTGCCTGTCATTTGAACAGACATAGTATGCCAGTGACACACTATTTGGATACAGAAGGGCATAAAAATGTCATTATATTCTGAAGGAAGGGATTTTTGCAACTCTGATTAGGCCTCTGACCCATCAGCCCTTGACTTCAGATGATCACTAATGCCCATGTCTGTTCCAAACTGCAATCAATATTCATTCACAGAAAAATGAAGCTGTTTAAATTCCATCAACTTTTTTTTTTCCCCCAGTTTTGGAAGACAGTAGGAAAAAAAGACTAGATTTGGAATAACAAGACATATGTTTCTGAACGTGTTAGAGCATATTTTAATATCTTTAAAGTAGAACATCATTGCTTAAGAAATCTTCTAAAAGCAGACTAAAAAGCTTAATGTTCAGGAAAGTTCTGTCTGCTGAGAAAATGAGGAATTGATATTTGTGATAAATGTGTTTTATTGTGTACTGAAGTATCTGACTTAAAAAAAAAGATTCAAATGCTCAGAAAATTTAAAAGGAAATCAGTGAAAATTATCAAAGTTTAATCAAGCTATTTCCAGTTTGCTTTGCCTAATCTGGGATGAGACTAATTGAGGAGTTGTAAATACGTTTTCCTCTATTTGTGGTTGCAGCAGAGGGGAAAGTCAGAATTCATGTTAACTTAGGAGAAGTTATTTGTAGAATACACAAAAGAGGAAACTTGGAGAGCTGGTTAGAATTTCTGTGCAAACTACTAACTAAACCATCAGCAAGTTAACTTAATTTCTTTAAAGATTCTGTTTTCTTTTACTGATCTTATATCTCCCAGATCACTCCACTTAGTAATTATTGTTATTATGGATCACATACCATCTCTACTGTTGCAGCTGGTGAATTTATCTGTGTCCCAGGCTATTTGACAGTCTGTTTTAATCTGTTGGAATGTGAAAGAGCCTTCATAGAACAGTAGCTGAGCTTCCATTTCATTTACTACAGGCCCTAGTCTGACCTTGATTTTGAGTTCCTGAAACTAGACTACTGATTTCTTTTTCTATGCCTGGGTATACTTGATCTGGATCCCTTGTTTTTCTAATCTAAGACTCACTACTGCTTTTACCAATGTAGTGGGTTGAATAATGGGCCAAAAAAAGAGGCAGGTTCAAGGCCTAACCACCCCATACCTGTGAATGTGACCTTATTTGGAATTAATATCTTTGTAGATGTAATTAAGGATCTCAAGAAAAGATAGTCCTGGATTTAAGATTGGCCCTAACCCAATGACTGTTGTCCTTACAAGAAAAGGAAGTGGGAGATTTGAAACACACAGATATACATAGAAACATAGAGAAAAAAGGCCATCTGAAGAGGAGGCAGTGATTGAAATGATGCCATCTATGATCCAAGACATGCCAAGAATTGCCAGCAACCACCAGACGCTGGCAGAGAGGCTGGGAGTAGAGGAGCCTCCAGAAGGAACCAACCCTGCTGGCACCTTGACTTCAGACTTTTGGCCTCTGTAACTCTGAGAAAATACATTTCTGTTTTCTTAAGCCACCAAGTTTGTGATAATTTACTATGGCAACCCTAGGACACTAATATAACCAATTATCCTGAGGACTGAAGTATCCCCCCATCCCAAATTCTTCACTGGACATGGTGTCTCATGCCAAAAGCTACCACAGTACATGGAAATTTTTTTGTATTTTCTGCTCCTGCACTGGGCCTGCTTGCCTGCCCCCACTATACCTAGCTTCTAACCCATTCTGGACCTCTTTGGCATCAACAACCCATCTACCTGGGTGTATCCTCTGGGACTGATGTTCTGTCAGACAGCCCAGGTTTCTACTGGGCCTGTTGCCCAATGGCTCAGTCTCACTGAAGGTATAGTTTTGCTTCAAGGGAAAAAAACCCAATCTCTGAAATGAAGAATTTAATTGACTCACCTTATGTCACTTGTCTATCCTTATGTCTGACCAGTCATCATTGTTAGGAGGACAGGGGGTCAAATGAATCACTGCTGTGGGAGAACATTTCAGAAGGAAGTGTGTGGGAGGAAAAGGAATTATTAGCAGAGGAAATAAATAGCATCTCTAATACCTTCATCCTGGTAGGTGTGTTGGTGCATGACTCATATTTTTATTGACCACATCCCCATTAGAAGAATTATCTCTGTGCTTGTCCTGAAATATGTCTCATTTGTTTGGTGTGAAATGACAGCTGCTCACTGCTAATTTCTCCTGTTGTCATAGAGTTGACAGTCTAGCAAGAAGGACAATCATTAAATATGTGATTATACATTTAATTTCAAAAGAGAAAGTTCAAACCATGATAGAGGCATATAATAAAAGAAAGATAATTTAGAGTTAGAGAGGTCAGAATGTGCCAAATACAGAGGTAAGAAAGCATATAACATGCTTGAAGAACGGAAAGAACACCAGTATTTCTCGTCTACCTTAGCAGTGGGGCTAAACTATCCTTAGATAAAGGCTACTCTAGACCTGTCCTAAGAAAGCTTCAAATAAGCCTGAAAAGAATCAAACTAGACCACAAGTAACTTAACTGCTTAACAGAACAAAAGACAGTTAGAAACTCCTTAAAGTAAGGTAACAAAATCCAGACACTCAACAACCTACAATTTACAAAGCACCGCAAACAATCAAAAAATGCAAACATGTTGGAAAATATGACACATAACCTGGAGAAGAATCAGTCAGACTCAAAAATAATAAAGATAATGGAATTGGCAGGCAAGGGTGTTAAAACAGCTATTAGAAATATGTTCAAGGATTTAAAGAAAAAAAACATGAACAGAGTGAGAAAGGAAATGGAGGCTATTTTTAGAAGAACCAAATGGAACATCTAGAGAAATGAAAACCTTCATGGATAAAAGTAGACTTATTTGGCAGGACCGCAGAGCACACAGGGAAAAGTGGTGCAGGATGTGGCTGGAGAGTTAGACAGGCAACTTCTGGAAGAAATTGGAAGCCGTGGTATGATTTGGAACTTTACCAAGTTTTGGGGAAGTCATGCATATGAAATAAAAAAGGGACCACTATTACAGTGAGTTGAAAATGCAATTCCTCCTAATTTGGCTTTTCACCGACCTAGATAGAAAGAAAATGGAGCTCCTTCTGCTTTATATTTGTAAATCAATGAACTGGTTCTGTGTGAAAAACTGAAGCTGTTAAAGAGTTCATTGGCAACTGACGCGGCCCCAGCACCCTGGAGGGGGGAACCAGGAAGCACTTCCATAGCTCTCCTCTAATGGTTACTGAGTGTCTTATATATGCCAAGCTTTGTTCTTGAATGGGAGCAGAGCTTTGAATAAAAATGCCTAAGGACTCTATCCTCATGGAGGATGTATTCATAACAGAGAGGACAGTCACAGCCACTTTCTTGGTAAGAACTGGCTCACTGGAGGACAGCATTTTTAACCCAGGACACAACAGCATTTAGAGCCCATGAAGTGATGGAACACCATTTACTTTCTGGAATATTTAGAAAACTGGTTGGTTACCTTTAAATGGAATTTTAAACCTTTGAAAATGTGTTACCTTCTGAACCTGATAAGCCATGTCTAAGTCACCAATTAAGTGGTTTAATTTCTAAAATGAACAAAAGATCAGATGCATTCTGGTTTTATTCAAGCCAATTAAATTTCACCCACACAAATGAAGTGTCACTCTCAATAGATCTTTCTTTTGCTTTAGGCTTTTAGCTAACAGTCTCTTTTGTTTGAAGCTATTGATTTTGATAATATTAAGTGACTGCAGGTATACTGTCAATAGCTCCTGGTGAGGGAGGCAAAGAGAAGTTAAAAATCTATATATTTCATTTGTAGATTTCTTGAATAAAATAAGTGAAGATTAGGTACAAGTTTAGCTATGAGATTTATTCTTTTTTACAATAAACCATTTTGAAAACTTGCTTGCCTGTGAATCTTTTGTTTTAAAAGCATCTTTGTTTACAGTCTAATCTGATTAATCTCAATGAAGAATTTGGACAGGTATCCACATTACCTAAATTCTCTCCAAACCCTCCAAGTTCGTGACAGCATCTAGGAAGGGGAGGACTTAGCCAACTCTTAATCATCCAGGCTAATGGCAGCCTGCAGTGTGTGAAATGTGATGAGGTTCTCAGGCCAAGTTCAATAACAATCAGGCTGGGTGTCAAGTGCCAGATGTCGTGACTGAGAACATCCCTGGGACAAAGACAGGAGCTGAGGCTCCACTGACTACCATGAGTGAACCCATTTCTTATTCTTTAGGCAGACATTGAGCATTGGTGTGTTGGTAAAAAAGAAGGCTCTTTGAAATAAAAGCTCATGGTCTATTTTAAGCTCCTTTTCTTAGAAAACTCCAAAGTCCCTATCACGTTTTTGCTGTAGACTTTGTCTACCAGGGGACCTCAAAATATTTGAGAATTGAAATAGACAAGAAAGTCTGAGTTGATGAACTGTGAACCATGAAGGGATAGACCAATATAAATGATGGAAATTATATTGCTCTATTCATACTGAATCCTAATTTACTCTACTTTTGCTGCCTAATCTGATTGGAGCATTGCAAAAGAGATGTCTAGAGATGCATCAAGCTCTAGAGCTTGATAAATAAATTGTTAACTTAATTTATCACCCTTATATTTCAACAATGGCTGCAATTCATTCCACAGAAAGTTACTAAACCTCTCAATATGCCACGTACTGCATAAGGCACTGAAGCTCTAGCCTGAAGGGATTCACAGTTAATGCAGAGACAGGCAAGTAAACTGAAGCGTACAAAGCAGCAGCATAGGTGTGCGTTCATAGAGATTCTAAAGGGCACTATGGGAGCACATGAATAATAGCTAACTGAACATAAAATCACATCTCAGCAGCAATTTGGAAGATAAGTAGGGTGTAGAGGAAAGTGTTCCAGGCAAAGGAAATGCATCTATAAAAGGATAGAGCCTTGTGAGTTCATGATACATCTATGATGTGTAAATAGTTTGGACAAAGGGCAAGAGGCACGAGTTGAGGCTGGAGCTGGAGGAAAAGGCAAGACCCACAGGGTATTCTAGGTACAGAATGACTCAGTGCTTTAAGCAGATCTTGCAGTCCCATAGCCAAAGTCCCCGGTACATTTCTAACTCAGAATTAGAGATTAGAATATGCTGTACAAAAAAACCAAAAGCATAGCGAATACCTGATATCTAACATCAAAAGGGACACCACTCAAAGCATGAGTAAAAGAACCCACACCCTATCTTTGAAATGATCTAGACATTCCACCAAACAACCCCTAAGAGGGGGTAGATGGACTAGTGGCATTAGCACCAAATCAACTAAAGTCTTAATATTCAAAGTCTTTTCACAGACCGACGGCATCTGTCATCATCTGGGAACTCATTAGAAGTGTAGAATCTCAGGCCACAACCCAGAAATACCTAGTCAGAATTTGCAATTTAACAAGATCCCTGGGTGATTCTTTTGCACACTAAAACTGGTGAAGCTCTGATCAGTGGCACAGCTCTCAACCCTGTTTCTAATACATTAGAAACACCTGGAAAGACTTAAAAACTACCACAGGAGGGGTTTCCCCTCTAGAGGTCCAGTTTACTATTAAATCAAAAGCATCATCAGAGTTTTTTCTTTCTTTTTTTTTTTTTTTTTTGAGACAGGGTCTCATTCTGTCACCTGGGGTAGACTGTAGTGGCATCATCACATCTAACTGCAACCCCAAACTCCTGGGCTCAAGCGATCCTCCTGCCTCAGACCCGTGAGCAACTGGTACTACAGCACGTGCCACCACACCCAGTTGATTTTTTGTAGAGACAGCATCTTGCTTTTGCTTAGGCTGGTCTCAAACTCCGGGGCTCAAGTGATCCTCCCACATTGTCTTCCCAAAATCACCAGGTTTTTTTAACTTGTATGACTGGGTAGATGGCATTTCCAGTCACAGATAGAAAATGAAGGATGAACAGATGTTCTGTTAGGGACAAAGTGAGGAGTTTGGTTTTGATATGTTAGCTTATGATGCACATGAGACATACAAAAAGCTACAGTAAATACATGGATTGACATATGGGTGAGTAAACAGGATATTTATGTGAAAATTTTCAGTGATCAACTAGTTATAAATATCTGTATTCTAAAAGAGATGTCTAGGATAAAGATGTAAAAATATGTAGAAATTTTGGAGTCATCAGTTGCAGAGGTGATAATTGAAAGCATGAGAATAGATAAAAATGTGAATAGAGTGAGAATATAAAGGTCAACAATAGAATCTCTTGCATCATCGACTTTTAAAGGGTAGGCCAAGTAAGTGGAGTTCAATAATGAGATTAAATTAGAGCAGCCAGACAAGAAGAAAAGAAGCCAAGAGTGGAGGGCAACATATGTACCAAGGAAAGAGACAGTTTCAATAGGACATATAAATTGTGTCAAAAAAATGCAGCAATATCAGAAATACAAGAATTCAACTGTCCTTTGGCTTTGCCTCCTGAGTTCACATATGACCTCGGCAAAAGGGTGAATGGGATGAAAGCCAGATTGTAATTCACTGAGGAATTAATGGAAAATGAGGCACTAGAAATACTTAGTTTCTATTTCTCTTTCAAAAACCTTGGCAGTAAAGAGAAAATGTAAAATATGGTGATAGCTAGAAGAAGGGGTAGAATTTAAAACCCTAAGTTGCATTTAGGGACTCCACAAACTTTCCAGAGACTTGAGTATTGGATCCACTAATTGAAATGTTCCCAGTATAAACACACATGTCTCATAAGCATATATATTTTTTCATTATAAATGTTTATGCTTCTAGTATATTGCTGGGGAACAAAATTGCCTATTCAAACATGTTAGACGTGGGTTCTGTGTAGACACAGCTATCATAATGTTCCACACAAGAGATCAGTTCAATAATGTGGTCCCACAGTTTGCAGTTTCTTTTAAATTGGTTGGCCAATTAAATATTTAGATGAAGGGAAACATGACACTCAGATGGTACTTTATCACTCCCTATAAACACTGTGGTTTGCTCATAACATTTTATGACTTACAGCTGTAGGACTTGGAAAACTATTATTTTGGTACAACCTACTCTATCATTGTGGAAAAAATAGTGACAAAGAAAATGAGAAGCAATAGGAAATTGAATTAAAATCAGCGATTCTAAATATTTAGTTCTAATTAGTGAGTTAGAGTTGCATATTAATTTGATTTTGATTAATTAGTTTTGCATTGGTCACTTGATTAAAAAGGTGCAGAAAGTCAATACAGTAGATTGAAAAGTCATCATCACCAAACTTTTACGAATTTAAAAACTGAAGAGAGGGATAAAAAGACCCAGAACACAGGTGACAAATATGAAAAGCACTAAAAAGTCACTCCTTTCTTAATTTCAAAATAGGATCATAAATTGGAACTAACCCATGAGCACACATGTACACAGAGGGAAGGAAAACTCAGTGGAAATCAACCAGGAGGAGGAGGCGGAGGGGAGGTGAAAAAGCAATTTAATGGGTACTATTAACACTATTTGGGTGACGGGCACACCCACAGCTGGGACTCAAGCATTACAAAAATGATCTATGTAATATAAAACATTTGTACTCCCTTAATATTTTGAAATTAAAAAAAATAGGATCAAACATTCACGCCCCTTCAAACTCTCAAAATTGGTTTAGTGTTCAATTCTTGTACGTGAATACATTACAAACTCTAAGATATTATCTCAATTTGAGTCCCAGCATTATTGAGTCATATTTTCAGCATCAAGGTCATCACCTGACACCAAAAAAAAAGTACTCTGGGAATTAAATAGGAAGAACTTATCTCTAAGAAAGCACCCTGTGATATTTTATAATGATTTCCACTGTAAAGGATCATAGATATGTCCTAATCATTCCCCTATTGAACAAAGAATAGACTAATTTCTCTCAATAGCCTATGATACATACATTTTTTTTTCGATGTACATAAATTCAGAAAAACTGCTTGGTCCCTAATTGCCTAGGTAAAATCTCTTTGTAGATTAGCTTGGTTGAACAACCTTGCCGAAAAAGACCTTTCGACTCCTGAATGAATAGCTGCACAAAGGATCAGGACAATTTCTGGATAGTTGTTTTGAGGTGACAGAGCTTTAACGAATTGTGTCCAGATCCAGGTTTAGACCTCACCCTCCGACATTAGACCAGATTCTCTCTTTCTGTGAAGGAGAAGATATTCACCAAAAAGTTACCGAAATGCCCCTATGTTACTGCTTTGTCTGAGAGCTGGGAGGCTGAGACCACTCACCCTCCCTCAGTCTTCTGAGCCCCCGAGCACTGAACTGGTTTAGAAGTCTTGGTTCCATAAGAGTGGCGAACCACTTCCAAACGTTATTGTCACAGAGTATCCCCTGCCTCGGGCCACAGTCTACCTTACAAATGACAACTGAGTTTAATTTAGAATCTTTTATTTTTTAAGACAATTTCTCACTCTGTTTCCCAGGCTAGAATACAGTGGCATCATCATAGTTCATTGTAACCTCAAACTCCTGGGCTCAAGCAATTCACCTGTCTCAGCCTCCTGAGTAGCTGGGACTACAGGTGAGCATCGTCATAGCCAGTTAATTTTTCTACTTTTTTGTAGAGACAGGGTCTCACTTTTGCTCAGGCTGGTCTTGAACTCCGGGCCTCAAGCAATCCTCCTGCCTCAGCCTCACAGAGTGCTAGGATTATAAGCGTGAGCCACCGCGTCCAGCTAATTTAGAATCTTAACGCAAACTATTCTAATAGGTCTCACTTTTCATCAATAATTATTTCCTTCTATTCTCTGCTTCCCCTTCCTCTTCTACTGTCCACTTCTTTCCAAACTTATAAAAATGTGCCAGATGGACTCCCGTGCCAAAAAAATTCCACATACGTGGGTGTGTGTCTGTGTGTGTGTGTAACAGTGTCTAAGAGCTTGAGCTTTAAAGTCAGAGAGAACTAGATTTGAATCGAGGCTCTTTTACTAACTCTGTGACCTCAGGCTGGTTCCCTATCTGAAAAAGATAATGGCATTGAATTCTTGCTTTTTGTTTTTTGTTTTTTTTTTTTTGTGATGGTTAAATGACACAATGCATATAAATCACTTAGCACTATTCCCAGCACATATATTACTATTACTGTTCTATGTCCTTATTAGAAAAACCCTACTCATTTCTTAATGATCCTTTTCAAGTGATAGGATATGCTTCTTCCATGCCCGCGTACCATAAATAAGGGAGTACAGTGGTAGGTTAAGTGCCCCCGTCACTGTCCTTCTGTAGAACCTAGAACATATTTCTTAGTACTTGCCACTTACAATGAAATATCTGCTTCTATGTCTGTCTCTGTAATAAGCAGTAAACTCTGTAAACAAGCTGGATCAACCCAAGCTCCTAAAACAGCATCAAGCACATCACACACTCAATTCTTACTAAGTAGGTATTGAACTGGATTGAACTGAACTCACTTAAAAGGTGGGAGAGTTTTGATGTGGTCATGAAATAGTGAATTCCCAATTTAGCTAAAATAGAGGAATATGTGAAGGAAAGTGTGGAGTAAAGGTGGGAAAGGGAACTGGATTCAAATCTGTGGCCTCCTTGGAAATACTCAAACCATGAACACACAAACATACTTTGTCCATATTGAATATCATGCCACTCAGACAATGAAAGCTTCTTAGACCTCCATTCTCTTCATGATGACAAAAGAGCATTCTGATGGATGGAGAGACTCACTCTCTGTGAGGTGTAACCCTTCTCAATGCTTCCTTTAAATTCAGTCAGGTGTCCTGTCATTGCCAGATCTCGAGAGAGCAATTCTTCGGTCTGCTTCCTTCCCAAAAGGACACCAGGGCTCGGCACGGTGGGCATTCAGGAAACGTTGCCAGCCTCGGCTCCCCACACACTGCCTTCGGTCAGATTCCTGCCACTACTCTGCTTCCTGCTTACCTGTCCCAAATGTCCTTGTGTGCTAGTTGGCCCGCTCATCACCGAGCACTCTTAAATAAATCATTTCTCCTATTCAGTCTTCAAAAAACTAAAGAAACTTCCTCCTGTGATAAGCAACTGGGTCTCCCACAAACACCTGCAAATGGAAAACACTGGTTTCTGCTAGGTCTTGCCTGTCCTCAAAAGTGACGAGCCCCTGTGTTTTGCTGCCTTTTGCTCTTCTACTGTTCCACACCAAATAAATTCCACTTACTTCTGGAACCTCACACCAAATAAATTCCACTTACAGGTGTGTGTGCATGTGTGTGTGTGATGGTGTTTAAGAGCTTGGACTTTCAAGTCACATAGAACTGGGTTTAAATCCAGATTATGTTACTTGCTAACTCTGTGACATTGGGCAAGTTATTTAACTTCTCTGAATCTCAGTTTTACCATTTTGAAACAAAGGTAATGCACTGACTTCTTGATTCTTTGGTGATGATTGAATGACACAAGGAATGTAGATCATTGCGCTCCATGCCCAGCACACGACGGCCTCAGAGTCATTTTATACATGCCACGTGGGTTTGTATCAGCAGCTTCACAGACTCTTATTGTACCTCAGTTTTAGCTGCTCTGGAGGTTGACTACCTATTAAGATCCACCCCAGGGCTACTAAAATGAATTTTGTATCTGACCCATAGGTTATATTTTAAATTGGACCATATCTGACATCTACATGTTTTTACAAGAGAAAATGATAGACAGCTAGAAAATTAATTTTATTCATATGGATTCTCATAAACTGACAGGTTTTGACTACAGCAGGAGTCCCCTTCAGACCAATTCAGCA
This sequence comes from Lepilemur ruficaudatus, assembly GCA_963574885.1. NCBI lineage: Eukaryota > Metazoa > Chordata > Mammalia > Primates > Lepilemuridae > Lepilemur > Lepilemur ruficaudatus. Next base: position 23,990 of record CAUYRT010107907.1, read on the forward strand.
TCACTGTAGCATGGATTTCTCTATCCCTATATCATAGACAGTGGGTAAAAGCGCAGACATTAAGGCCAGACTGCCTGACCTGAAATCTCACTTCTGCCTGTGATTGTCTGTGCAACCTTGAATAAGTTAGTTGACCTCTCCGTGCCTCAGTTTCTTTGACTGTAATATGAGATGATAGGAATAGTGTCTACTTGGCAATATTTTTGTGCGACTAAACTGTAAACACTTCATGTCTGTGTGTTGACTTTTACTATTAATACTTGTAAAATAGGATATAATTAATTAATTCTACATACATGCTAATTGGTGATTATGTGCCAATACTACATTCTACGCTAAGGGTTCAAAGATGCCACAGGTCCTGACCACAAGGAGCTTGCAGTAAAAAAGACCGATATATATGTATGTGTTTATGTATGCATGTGTGTATACACACATATATACATACATACATATGACATAGGCTAGATATTTTTCCCCTCCAAATCACATTTTGAAATTTGATCCCAATGTTGGAGTTTGCAAGTGGGGCCTGGCAGGAGGTGTTTGGGTCGTGGTAATGGATCCCTCATGAATGGCTTGATGCTTTCCTCATGCTAATGAATGGGTTCTCACTCTATCAGTTTTCAAGAGATCTGACTGTTAAAAAGAGCCTTGCACCTCCTCTCCCTCTATCTTGCTCCTGCTCTCACCACGCGACACGCCTGCTCCCCCTTCGATTTCTGCCATGATTGGAAGCACCCTGCAGCCCTCTTGAGAAGCAGGTTCTGGCACCATGCTTCTTGTGCAGCCTGTGACCCAAATAAACCTCTTTTCTTTGTAAATCACCCAGCCTCAGGTATTTTCTTCATAACAATGCAAAACAGACTAACACAATAGTATTATATATATATGTATGCACATATAAACACACACACACATCTCACGTTTTAGGCTGTAAGGAGGCCTAACATTTTGTAATCTGAGATTACCAATCTGTTCCCTTTGGCTTCTAATTATTATTTTTTGCCTCTTTAATCCATAATAAGTGTGGATTTATACCTGGACTCACCACTCAGACCAGCCTTCTGTCAGATGGATGCCCAGAAGAGTATCAACTGTAAACACCTCCCATTACTTGTTTCTGAGGTCCCCACATCAAAGCACATTCTTTACTAATAGAATCATTGTCTGGAGGCTAACAATTATTGAAGATGAAAACCTTAGATCAATTCTTAATTCTGTGAATGGAGACATGGAGAAATGCCCTCAACTGGAATAAACAAAGAATGTATGGCTGATTTTAGCTGAATTGCTTACCATTTCTAGCCTACAGAATATGATGAAAATGATATTCTAACCTGAATCTAATTTCTGGAATAAGTTCATGGACAAAGATGCTGTTTCACCATTTGTGAGATGGAAAAAATTCTCTCCACAAGTCACTTGCTACTTCTCTCACCACATGGCTGGGCCCCCAGCTCCTCACAGGGTGCCTTGGGCTTCTCTCCGTAATAAATCCTGATCTCAGTCTTAGGCACTGCGAGGATGAGATCTTTTGAAGACCAAGAGTGACTGGTGCCTCTTAAGTCACTGCCTATGAAGTAGCTGGTCCTTAACACCCTCCCCCCAACCAACTCCAGGCCACCGGAACTAGTGGCTTAATGTACCCGGCTCCTACTTTGCATCCATGCTGCCTTCCGTTCCCTGTAATCCCAGGGTCCCCTGGTTGTCCCTGGATTCCTCCTGCTTTCAGCCCATTGACAGAGGTGGATTCTGGCCTCCCAGTGACAGACCTGCTGCCTTCCGACTCAAAGGCTGTTCTGTCACCCCCTGGTGCTCCTCTCTCCTGTGACTCTCTGTTCTTTATTACCAAGAAGTGTTTTCACAGTGGCCAGACACTGAACTCTGCCCCAGGACAGGAACTTTATTCCTCGGGTTCTACTCTCTGCTGCTGAGTTGAAAGAATCACATAAATGAATTCTCACGAAGTAGTAAAAGACTGCTCAAGGCTTAATGTGAAACACTTCCCAGGAGGCATTTCCATCACAGAGTGTCCTTTCTAGGACTAGCCACAGGTTAGTGGGGATGATATGTATGTGGATATAATCATTTGTTTTTACTGAGCACCTAGTATAGGTAATGCACTCATTTGATTTATTTTCTTTTATGCTTAAATAACCCTAAAATTAGGAATTTTACCCCCATTTTAAAGATGAGGTTCAGAGATTTTGTTTTCTATTTTTTTATTTTTTAATAGCACAATGTCACACAAAGACCATGTTCTTGCTGTCTCCCTGGATGAGGGAGCTTTCTTTTTGCTCCTTAATCACATCATCGGTGGTTTCCAACTTGTGCCATGGGTAAGACTGACCCTGGAAGCAAATATAATAAGCTGAGCACAGACGTATATTCACTCCTAAGTAGGAATTTCTGATCTATAAAACCAGCCTGCAAAAGAGTCAGCAGCCTGAGTCGTCCCAAATTTCATACAATTTACAACGGGAAAGAAGAAAAGCCAATTACAATGCTAAATATAAAATGACCCACGGACCTGCACCCCCGAAGTCGCTCACGCTCTGCTGTCAGCAGTGACCTTCAAATTGGCAAATAGGTCATTCCCTGACAACGGAGTCTTTTCAAGTTAATTGACTTGACAAAATAGCAACAAATTAATCACTCGGTTGTATGTGTGTGTGCGTGTGTGTGTGTGTGTGCGTGTGTGTTCTTTTAATTCCAACAAATGACCAAGGATATCTGCCCTTCTGCTATCCCAATTTAGCTTATTAAACAGGCAGCAGGAATTAAAATCAGCAAAGACAATGAGTGGCATCAAATTTACGCAACTAATTGTAGTACTAATGAAGTCTGTTTTAGCTTACTTGTCTGCTTTGTGCCTTGCTATCTTCTGACAAATGGTACCTCTTTTTCTTTTGGAATCATGAATATAGAGTTCTCTGCTAAAAAAAAAAAAAAAAAAAAAAAAAAAATGTTTTCCATCTCTGAGGACATGTTCCAGGTAGCTTCTCTGAGGTAAGCTGTCCCTAAATAACTGTTTAAAGTACTGCATCAGTAGTTGAACACTGAGGTTAAATTTAAGATAAAAAGAAGTGACTTTGGAGTCAAAATCGAAAATCCCATCAATTCTAGAAAATTAGTTAATATTTTCAGTTTTCTCTCAAAATAGGTTTTGGTAACGTGCTTAGTATGCGTAATCAGGGCATAGTTATAAACATACATCATAAAATATCAACATAGACATTGTGTTTTCATTTCATATGAGTGCTATGTGTGTCCACAGTTTAAAATTAAAGGCAGGAGTAGAATTTCTGGATGTTTGATCTCCAGGTAGTCATTAGGTATGTAATACCACATTTTAAATGTAATATCACATATCAAGACTTACATTCTTCAGCATGCCTTCCCAGCTTAATTCTTTCCAGCTCTGATGATAAGGTGACTTATTAATCTCAAATATTCCTTGTCTTTTCCTTATGTGCCCTGCCCATCTTTTGTCTCACTGATGTAAACAGGACTGAGCAGTGGACATCCCTGCCAGGAGTTACCACGGGGTTCCATGGGTGCCATGTGGCTATATTTTGGCTGTTAGGAGGTAGGATACAGAGCTACATGTGCCATGAAATTTCTTAATGGCAAATAACAGTGTACTTGCTCTATTCAGTAGCACTTGGGAGCCTAAAGAATCTGCCTACTGTCCCTACTGTAGGGAAGATTCAAAAAGAGTGTCCAGAGTGAATGTTGACTGTTTTTGAGCTCTTGTTCTGGCTCCCTTGGAGAAGTGGGTTGTGAAAGGGACAGACGGCTTATTTTCACCTCTTCTGCCCCCATCTCTGATGTCTCTTAAGAAATATGGGTCCGATGATAGCTCTACTCCTGGTACTTGCCAGGAAGTATGATCTCAAGCTCATTGATGCATTTATCAAACTTTACCTAAAGAAAAAACATTCAGGACAACTGCTTGAAGAGCAAGCATCTTCCATTTCTCTAGATAGTGTCAGATGTGCCCCTGAATCAGGGCCAGGTTAATATTTTAGAGGCCACATGAACTAAGATTGTGATGCTTGGTGCTTCCTCCTGCTATATGCAAACTGAAATAAGCCAATCACTCAAAATCCCATAAAACATAAATGAATGCTGAAAATAAAAATCTGTTTTTTCTTGATGTTCTGATTGGATAATTCCAATAGAAATTGCCCTTCTTTTTAATAGGCGTATAATTTGCTGGTGCCTAAACACTAGCTTAGTCTGCTCAAGGGGTAACCTAGCACTCTCTAGCTCTCCACACAGACAAGCAGAGGGAGAGTCAGAGGTACCCAGGCTGATTTATATTGGCCCCCACCACCTACCACGACTGTTAGTAGAACTGATGTTCATGAATTATTTCCTAGTAAGAGTATCTATCTCTGTCAAGGAATGATTTTAAAGAAAATCTAGTCATTGCACATATCATAAGTATGTTCCCCAGAACACTATCATAGAGCCCATATATATTAAATATTTTATGGATTTTATATATTGTAGATTTTGCGAATCATGCAATCACCCAGGTTTCTCTTTCCAACTTAGTGGCTAGAACTCTCAGACCCAAATATGTGGCCACCCCTGGCCATCACTTAGGTCTGTAGGGAAGATGTTACCTGTCTCTTCCACTTGATGATCTCTGCCTTATGTTTTTTGCCATCCACTTGCTCCCCTTGCTGTCTTCTTATCTTTTTATGTAAACTTCTAACATTCTAAATCCTCTATATCACAGTGTGAGTTATTTATAAATAAACTTACCTCTAGTACAGTTACTTAACATAGTATATTTGCAGTTATTATACAACATTTCCCCTCCTAGACAGGCAGGAATCTTGTGATATTAAGTAAAATGTGCCAAATTAATTTTAAAGCTTCTTTTATAACATTGGTTTACTCTAAGTGGTGATATCATGGGTGATTTTTTTCTTACTTCATTATATGTTTCTGAATTTTCAAAATTCTCTAGTGAATATGTATCAATTTTATAATCTCTAAAAAAAAACAGAAAAAACATTCACAAAGGTCCTATACTGTCTAATTATATAATAAAAACATGAAAATCCTTAATTCAGGATTTGGAAGGTTGAAATAAATGAGCGCACATTTAAATTTCCGTATATGTTTATACAATATGTTCAATATGTCATACTTCCCAGGGACTAAATATGAATAACCAAATGATTTCAACATTAGTCCTGAGATTCCACATTTTTATTTTAAAAGGAACAGAATAAAACTTATCTTATATTATATAACTCCACACTTTTATAGTCATGTTTTGAGTCCTAGATGCTGTTTAATGGATATTATTTATAAACCTTATTGTGGGGGAAAAAAAGGAAAAACATCAATGATCCCAAAGGGCTGTGATGTTCTGAGTACCAAGGGGAGCATCTTTGATTCTTGGGGACCAGATGGACAAAATGAATGTCATCAGTCCCCACTGACCTCTATGATCAGCCTGGAAAATGTCAAGGCACTTAGCAAATAGAAAAATGTCAAATAAGTGCCTTCAAAAATTCCTAAGGCTATGATCTGAATGTTTTCAAGACAGAAAAATCATACCTTAATATAAACTTCAGCCCTCTGTTCCTGTCGTAGTAAACTTTTAAAATCCAGTCCACATGGTGGATGCTTTGGTTGGGTGTACAGGCCCACAAATTGGCAGCCAGATGACTGACATTGCAAAGATCTGGGCTGACGACCAGCTTTAGCCAGACTGATGGCAGTAACCAATTAGGCTCTGAATTCCAACGGTGACTCTGTCTTAAGAGAAGAGGCAATTGGCCATCCCAAGAAGCAACCTGAAGAAGCATAGAGTTTCGGAACGGAGTCAGGACACCAAGCTGTATGTCTTGTCCAAGTAATTTAAACACTCAGAACCTTGGTTTTCTTTTCTGTATTATTAGGAGATTGACTTATATGATCTCTTCCATGGCTGTAATTCAACGAGTTTCTGAACTGAAATAGTGTGTTCTCCCCTCTCCCAGGCCTTATCCAGTAGCCATCAAACGGTCATTAACTCTGGTTACCAGTCATTGTGCTCGTACATGGAAAACTGACCTCACTGGTGTCCCCTTGGATTTAAAATTGCTGGTGATAAACTCCCCAGAAGTAATTATTCCTGCCACACTGTTGTGCCGCTCCAATTTATGGCAATTACATACGATTAGTCATAGCTTCCTTATCCCTTTACTTTTCAGGTTTTAGCATTCAGCAAGGACGGTCATTCCAGAAAGTCAGTGTGCATCAGAATAAATATATCTGGGCTTCCATTAAAGACCATTTTTCAATTTTCTCCGATAATTGTGAAGAAAGGAAGAGCCCTTGTTTTCTGCATCACTTGTAAAATTGCCCACAACTCAGACTGGCGGGATTTTTGCCAAAAAGAGAAATAAATTAAAAGAAAATCCTAGAGGACCTTGAGATTAATTTTATGTTATTTTATTTTTAAATTACCACTGATAAATATTTCTGTTCTTTGAGGTTTCAGCTGTTATCCTATGGCTTGTCTTTCTGTTTTCATTTCGCCAGATAATTGCCTGCCTCGGGATATTGTTCTTTTTTATAGAAAGAAGTTTCTCATATCAGATTTTAAGTGCTTTTTGAAATTAACTCTTGGGTTCCCACATTGGCACAGTCAGGAATTATTCTCTTGAAGGCCTAATGTGAAGAATGCTACAGATCTCCCCTCTTTTCCCCTTTCACTAAGTGTGAATATTCGTACTTGATTTTTGATGATAATGCAGAACTTATTGGGAAAAAGAAACTGCATGCACAAAATTGAAAGAAGCTATTTAGGTATCTAATTGACAAATTATTTTTCTTCCATGTGACTACCAACTCTATAGAAAAACATTAAGCCAGCACAGTTAAAGTGACAAAGATAGGTGCTAAACAGCTGTTGATGAAATAAAAGGATGAATGCATACATGAGAGCTATTTTCACTGACATTGTTTAAGTGATGGTATTAATGCAAAACATTCTCACCACACATGCAGCTATAACAAGAGCTATTCAGCTGGTCAAAAAAACAAACACATTTAACTTTGACTTTCAATGTTCTTACTAGTGTTGTCAGAGGGTTGAATTATAAATAAATGCATAGGCTTTCTGGACCTTTTCAGATTTGGTATCTATAAGTTTAGAAGCTCTTCATAGGGGAAAGTACTAAAGAGTATTTCAGCTAGCAGAAAGAAGTGACTCTGTAGCTGAAATAGATCTTACAGATCATTTTAGTTCAGGGGACGAATTTAGCCCAGGGGCAAATCAATAAAGGTGACACATCACATCAACAGAATGAAGGACAAAAATCATATGATCACCTCCATAGATGCAGAAAGAGCATTTGATAAAATTTAACCTTGCTGCATGATAAAAACGCTCAACAAATTAGGCATAGAAGGAAAACACCTTAACATAATAAAGGTCCTATGTTACAAACCCACAGCTAATATCATGTTGATGGGGAAAAGCTGAAAGCCTTTCTCCTAAGGACTAAACAAGACAAGGTCACCCACTGTCACCACTCCCATTCAACATAGTACTGAAAGTCCAAGCCAGGCAATCAGGCAAGATAAAGAAATAAAAGTCACCTTAATTGGAGAAGGGGCAGTCAAATTGTCCCTCTTTGTAAACAACATGATCTTACAGCTAGAAAGAGCTAAAGATTCCACCAAAAAAAACTCTTAGAAAGCATAAAAGAATTCAGTAAAGCTGTAAGATACAAAATCAACATGCAAAAATCAGTGGTGTTTCTATACAACACTATACCCACTGTCCACAGGCCAAACAGCTTTGCATTTTAAAAATGTGATTCAAAAGCCTCTAATCAGGGCCTGCAGTTGGGCTCTCAGTGGACCTCAGTATTTCTTGATATGTTTCACAAGCTGATTCTACATTTCTTACCTGCCTTGGCCCTGTCAGCATTGTACGAATATTTGTGACTTCTGACTTAGGACAGAGCCCTGAAGGCTTTGACAGTTGAGACTCAAAAAAGGGCCCTGAGGTAGAGTGGGAATTAGAGCAAAATCTTAGGGTTGGACTCTTGTCCCAGGATATTTCCAAAAAGCAAAGAGACTTTGCTTTTCCAATAGCTGGAGAGGAAGAGCTAAAACTTTGAATTGCCCTTTTATTTCAGTCCACATTAGGAAAGCATATTAGATTCAAAAAACAGAGTTCATCTAATTGCAAAGGAAATTAGGCCCAGAATGACTGTGTCTTAGGATCACACAGCCACCAAAGGCAGACACTGGGCTGCCAACAGTGCTGGGTAATCCACCAAGCACAGCCTTAGAGCAGTGTCTTGGTAGGGGCGATTTTGCCCTCAGGGACATTTGGCAATGTCTGGCAAAATTTTTGGTTGTCACGGCTGGAGGGTGGGTCCTACTGGCATCGTGGGTAGAAGCCAGAGATCTTGCTGACCATCCTATAAGGCACAAGACAGCTCTCCACAACAAGGAATTATCTGGCCCAAAATGTCAATAGTGCAAGGTTGAGAAACCCTGCTCTAGGCAATAAGCCAGGCAGGGACACCAAAACTATCTTTTAGAGGGGTGGAAGGGGCAGTAGGATGTGATAGACGGGCCTCTAGAAGTCATAATCTGGCCCTGTCCCTTGAACTCTGAAATATGACTATTATTCTGTACTTAACAGGTATGTAAAATGAAATTAATGGAGGAGAATTCATATTTCAGGGGAAATCAGGCAAGAGGACAGCAGAAAAGACGTGGATTCTGGAGTCAGACTCCTTAGGGTTAAATTCTGGCTCTGTCATTTATCAACTTGGGCGAGTTACTTAACATTTCTCATCTCAAAACTTTACTTTTTTCATCTGTAAACTGAGGGTAATCATAGTACCTTCCCCATAGGAAGGTTAAATGACCTACCATGTGCCAAGTACCTGGCACAACCATAGCATTTAATAACTGTTAGCTACTGTCACGGTTTAATTTCACCTCCCTACTCTCTCCAGGAGGACAAAACTACTATCTTAGCTTTAGAGGTGAGGTACTGACATTCCAGAGACCCTCGTGGGGTGTTGGCAGCAGCAGCAACTTCTGGGGGTACCACACAACGATGCTACTCCTCCTTCTCCCTTTCACACACAGACACACCTCACAAGTCAAGCCTTCTGATTACAACACGAAAGCTCCGGAACATGCTGCTCGCAGCTTGCATTTTCATTTTTTAACTCTCTATTTTAACAACAGCAAAAACCTGTAACATTGAAACTTTCAGAGCTAATAAAACTTTTACTTCTCTTTCATAATTTATGTCTCTTACGTCATGCACTATAATGTTTCACTTTGTATCAAATTTTACATAGTAGCACCATCCCGTAAGTAAATAATTACAAATGGAAACATAGTTTACCGTGGAAAAAACCTGGCGGACATTCCCTTAGCCAAGTGATCAAAGTTAACCTCACTGACATCGAGACAAATGCCATTTGTCTCCTAATACCATACGCTGAGGACATGTTGTCCCTTAAATTATATTCCTGACAAACAAAGCATAACAGGAAAACATCGGGCGAACTGAAATCAAAGGACATTCTACACAACAGTTGGCCTATGCCCCTCAAAAAATATCAAAGCCATAAAGACAAAGAACGGAAGAGGCATTATTCCAATTTTAAAAAACTAAAGAGACGTGACAACTAAATATAATGTGTGAACCTGAACTGGATCCTGAATCAGGAGGAGAAATAGCTACAAAGGACTTTATTGGGACCATAGATGAAGTTCAAATATAGATTTAGATTATGTAATGGCATTATATCAGTGTTAAATTTTTTTATGTTGGTCTTTTTACTATAGTTATGTAAGAGAATGTCTTCATTCTTAGGGGCACAAAATATTTAGGGTTAAAGGCAGTGGTATGCTGGTAAAATAGCTCTCTGGAAAAAATAAACAAAAGCCCAGGTTTGTAATATTTGCTTATTTCTGCGGTTTAATACTCTCACCATAGCTAATTTCAAGCTACCAATGCAAAAATCACTGACTGCTGAATTGAGAAGAAATACGTACAGTATATTTTTATATATGTGTGTATATATAAATCTATATACGTATAAAATGAGAAGATATGGCAAAAGGTTAACTGAAGAATCTAAAGGGGTACATGAAAATTATTTGTATTATACTTGAAATTTTTCTGTAAGCTTAAAATTGCCACAAAATATTAAAGTTCAAAAATATTTAGATGGTTACCAAAAAATTGTTCCTCTCGATTGGAATGTTTGGCAGTGTTTTAAGAGAGCATGATAACCTTAGTATAACCTGTGTGAAGGACATTTGTAGGCCAAGCTTCAGAGACATCAAGTAAATTACTCCGGGTCAGTGACATTTTATCTTAGGCAGGGGGTTAAAATGTTAAAGTCAGTGAATATGTTGTAGAAGCAAAAACACCCCTGGAGGCCCTAAGCTAATCTATTAAGACAATACAGTACCAACCTTCAGTGAATCCAGCCCAGTCAGTTTTTATAGCATCCTGGAGTGGTTTGCTGTTTCTTTATTAGAGCCTCAGACAAAGAAATTTAAGGATCGCTTTTTAATTTTTTAAAAAAAACTTTCTGGCCATTTAAACACTAGGACCACACTCAGCACTGAGAGATGTTCAGTGTGAGATGGCTGTGAACAAATTCAACTAAAGGAATAACAGAAGCATCGCTCCCACACCCCTGGAAGCACTATTTAAACTCTCTCATGCTCTCTCTCTTTCTCTGCAATGATAAGTTTCAGAGCCAAAATTTGAACTCCTCTAACTGTAGACCTATTCTCTTCCATTACTTCACATTCGTGTCTAGCAGATCCCAGAGCTGAGGATCACTTTGGGGGACCCTGCCTTTGGGGCTGGAGGAGGAGAGAGACCAATAACGGAGAAAAGCTAGAGCAGACTGATAATAATCCAAGTTGTGGGAGCTAAAAGAGCAGAAAATTTGAGAAATTGGTAATGAATAATACCAAATGGTATTAAAAAGTCAGGGAAATGAAGACTAGAAAAGATCCTAGGATTAAGCAACTGGGGCCTACCCTAGTTACTAGGCAATCATTTGGTCCATCAAGAAAGAAATTTAATTATAGCAATGGGAATAAAAGCCTTATTAAAGTGATGAGTTGATGGTGAGGAAAAAGATACAGGGAGTATAAACTATTATTTTAAAACAGTAGAGAGCAAAAGAAACAGGAAGTGAATAAAGATCGAAAGGATAACAGAGTGTTTTCCAGATTTCTTTCTTTGGCCCTCCAAGCTCACCAACCACATCAGGAAACAAGCCTTGTAATTGTCTTTCTGTTCACCCGGGTAGTAGCGCTCTTTAAATATTCTTTAAGTTGTTTTGGTTCATTTATGCCGTGAAACTATGCCCATGTGACATGTGACTTCAGGGAGAAATACCACTTGGAAAAAATCAAGTAGTGTATACAAATAATTCTATATTCGGAGAATTGGAGATTAGAGATATATTCCTCATGGGCAGACTATTTTAGTCTGTAATTGAATAAGGACAGAACAGTCACTACTGCGTTGGCCCATCAGATAACATCAAAACAGCACTCTCCCCCTCCGTTCAGGAGAATTTACTCTCACTAACACATGGTGCTTCTTATTCTCATGGAACTGGTTTTTTTTACATTCGGCGCCAGGAGTGGTTCACGAAGTGTGAGGTTGTTTACCACGCTTCACCCGCCTTCAGCCTTCAGGTACTGTACGTACCTCCTGTGAATCACTTTAAGAAATGACCTGATTAGAGCTTGATAAAAACTGCCCGTGCTCCCAACCCCATATTTACATAATTATGAACATTTCATTACGATATTAATTGTTAATGCAATTAAGTTTCAGAAATGCTGTCAAGAGAAAGCAGTTATTGCTCTGGCTTTGAAACACTCAAACTAACAAACAAAAAATAACAATACCTTTTGTAGATGAAGATGACAGTAAGATTATAGAATATATACATTTCTGCTTTGGCAACTAAAATACAAAGCTAATGTTGTAAGTAACAATGGTCGCTTCTAGAAAAATCCTATATCCCTCTAAAACTATATTGATGGCCTATTCCCCACACATTTGCCCACCACCAGGCTCATTTTTCTCCTCAACATTTTATTACCTACCTAAATAGAAACCTTTGGTTCAGGAAAATAACATCAAAATATTTGGGTGCAAGCAAGATGGTTATCAAACATCACATAATTGTGAAAACTGTCAATCAAGTTGGTTCTTGTTGAAGTTTTTTGCAAAACTACATCTTACTGAAGTTTTGCTTATTCTTTTCAAAACATTACCCAGTATTATGCATAATTAAATGTTGATGCCATTTTTAAGTAGCTTTGTCTCTCATTTCTGATTTTCCCTCTTTCTCTCTGCCCTGTGCATTATTCTCAGAATATTATTAAGCATAATATTTGAATAGCTAGTCATGTAGTTTTGGTTCTGCAGGGGTTCTTGTTGGTCAAACTTACTTTTTCTTCCCTTTTTATCTTCTCTCTGGCAGGGTATCTGGGTTTGGGGTTAGTTTCCTAGGGCTGTCATGACAAATTACCACAAACTGGGTGGCTTAAAACACAAAGAAGTTTTGTCTTACACTTCTGTTCTCACTTGAAGGCTCTAGGGAAGAAGCTATTCCATGCCTTTCTCAGCTTCTGGTGTCACCTGCAAACCTTCGTGTGTCTTGGCTTGCAGCTGCTAACTCCAACCTCTGCCTTCATCATCTTCTGCCAGTATGTTTCTGCCTCTGTCCAGATTTCCCTCTCCTTATAAGGACACCAGTAAAAATAGATCAGGACTTATCTTAATGACTTCATTCTAACTTGATGACAAATCTGCAAAGACCCTATTTCCAAATAAGCTCACATTCACAGGTGCTGCCAGTTAGGACTTCAATATATCTTTTTGGGGGGATGATACACAATTCAGCCCATAACAGCTTTGTTCATCATAATACAGTTAATTATCCTCACTACTAGAGAGATCACTACATGATGCCACAGCATAGTGGACATTGTGCTGTATTCAGTCACTGTTTGAATATCTCAGATACGTGGAGTTAAGCATTCAGACATCTGGAAACATCCAGAGTCATATGTCCTAATTCTGTTTTTGGACACTGCACAGTCCTAACTTGTTTTACTTTGTAATAATTATGGGGACTCAAAGTTGCATGAGTTCTTGGAAAACTAATATGTATATGAAACAAAATTACAACTGGGACCTTTTGTATAGTTTCTGCTGCCTACCTGTTCATTTTCACTCTATTACAAAAGTAATGCATATTCATTTCAATAGGTCAAACAATATAGAGGTGTATAAAAAAGTGATTACTAATCTCCTCCTCCCATCTTCCATCCCATGCCATGAGGTAACCAATACCACCCTTCCACGTCTTTCTCTGCTCATAAATAAACATAAATAAGCATAAACAGTTACACAAGATTTTTTCATTTTTGATCAATAAAAAGAAGATATCATGCATATTAATTTGCAGCTTTCTTTTTTCATTTAATATATCATAAATAATTTTCAAGGTCAATATGTATAGATTCAATTCATTCTTTTAAATATCAATGTAGTAGCTCCTAGTATTCCCAATCCATAATTTATTCAACCATTCTTCTTAAACTGGACGTTCAGATCTTCTCAAATATTTGCTGCAGAAAACATTCTTGTCCTTACCTATTACTATAGTTCTGTAAAATAAATTCCCAAAAATTGAATTCCTGTTTCAAAAATATGTGCATTTTAAATTTTTTAAAAGAATGCAACAATTCACATGCTTACCAATAATGTGTCTTCTTACCTAAACCCTCAGCAATACTGGAGTAACTTGTATTCTTCTTTGAGTAAATGTTCTTGTATTTTATTTTTTCACTAGAGTCATTGATGCTTATAGATGTCATATTGCACAAGACACAGCAAAAGCACAGACTTTCCCCATTAGAGGTTTCCATTCGCTCTAGTGAGAGACCCAGGTGTTCTCTCTCATCTTTCCCTGACATATTTTCTAAACACCAGACCTCTATTGCCCCAATCAGTCAACTCTGGCTCCAAGCTAATGTTTCCACTCAGAAAGCATCAGTCCAAATAACCACCTATTTGAATTTTGTCCCGGAACGTGATGTTTAAATTAAATACAAAATAGAAATATAGGCATATTTGATGTAATTTCAATTGAAAATTTTAAAAATCTTAAAAGAACAAGAGCATGTTAAAGAGTATGGAATTATGAGGTGCCTCCAAGTTAAGTATTTAAGAATACTGTATAAGTGAACTTATTGGACTTTTTGTACAACTAAAATTTCAAAGTAGCTTAGCAAAGTCACAAAGAGATCTATAATTATTTCCCAAATAACAAGTCCTAGAAAATCTAATGAAAATATAATTGAAATGTAAAATGTGCATATAAATTTTGACTTCAAAGCTTATAAAATACCATGTTATGGACAAGAGATAAGCTATTTATTTCAATTTATAGATGTTTATAAGGTCATGAAAGTTATGAAAGAACTGAATAGAGAGGTTTCAGTATCAGTTTGACTAAATGTTAGCAAACTTCTAATTTCCATGGCAGCCTCTAGTCAATTCTTCCATAATAGGATGTACAAGAATTATTAAAAGAGTCAGACTTTACAAAGGTATAAGATTAGAAATGAAGGACCTCCTTATTTAGTTTTTCCATAAGCATACAAAGACCAAGAATAGAAAGTAACCAAAGACATCATTCCCTTTATATTGTGAAGTCCACCTAACCAGATATAGCTTGTTTTTACAATGACCTGATCTTTCCTAATGATTGAATTTGTCCAGAAGTGTGTAGATACAGTTCTTCAGGGGAAAACTATGATCTCCCAGTCGTTGATTTCTCCTATGTTTCAGGGCAAAGACCTAATTCCTCAGTTTCCTCATATGTCAGCTAGGGAGGGTAAACCTGATGCTTTAATGAATAACTTGTGAGGACTGATTATAGAATCCAACAATTCTTTGTAGAAGCAAGTGATACATAAGGTAGAAAAGAACTGATTAAGGTTTTTAAAGTGCACTGCTTCCTTAAAAATGAATAGTGAATTTATTCAAAAAGCTAGTTAGGTGTGTAACAGCAATAGTACCTGAAATAATAATGAGTGAGTTTAGTCCCATGGCAGATCCCCACCAACAGTGTCTTAGACAGTTTGCATTGCTGTAAAGGAATACCTGAGACTGGGTAATTTATAAAGAAAACAGGTTTATTGGCTTGTGATTCTGGAGGCTATGCAAGAAGCATGGCGCCAGCATCTGCTTGGCTTCTGGGGACAGACTCAGACTGCTTCCACTCACGGCAAAAGAAGGGGAGCCCACGTGTGCAGTGATCACACGGCAAGAGGAAGCAAGAGAGAGGGGAAGTGCCAGGCTCTTTTTTAACAACCAGCTCTCAAGGAGCTAATGCAGTAAGAACTCACTCACCACCACCCCCAATACCCAGGAAAGGCATTAATCTATTTATGAGGGATTCACCCCCATGACCCAAACATCTCCCATTAAGCCCCACCTGCAACATTGGGGATCAATTTCCAACATGAGATTTGGAGGGACAAACAAACCAAACCCTAGCAGCCACGGTGTTCGGTAAGCTGAGAGAGAGAGAGAAGGAGAGAGAAGACAAGAAAAAAAAGTATATGTCCTCCTCTCAGCTCTGGGACCTTGTACGCATCAGCTTCATTCTTGCGGCTGATTCCTGTTCAGGGCGCAGTTTGAGGCTTGACATGATCAGACCACAGCCTGCAGAAGAGCAAACAGCTGTATCAGGAGGTGTAGATGAGGAGAGAAAGCTCCTTGCACAGAATTCCCAGAAAACTTTTTTTTGCAGCTGTTTAGCCTGAATTGAGCCTCTTCGTCTGTCACTGTGGCTGGGAGATGGACACACCCAGTGGCTTAAGCCAGCCAACCCCTACCCCTGGAAGTGGCTGTAAGGGAAATTCCACTGAAATTGAAAGGCTAAAAATGGGGTAGCCTTGCCTATTTTGTGACCAAACTATAATTTCTGAGCTCAAGACAAAATTAAAGAAATATCGCCTATAGCAAATTTGAAAGTATATTTATATTTATGTTTATTCTTCACTCTGACATTTGTATTTATTTCTTCTCTTGAATTAATTCCCTTATTTGGTTGTTTCTCATCTTTACTATTTTCTGCACTTTATTGTACCTTGGATGAGCTTTCATGAAAGGCAGAATTCTTTGTAAGATAAACAGAAGTTATTAATGCATTTTCCAAATCAAGAAACTCACCGAGGATCTTCAGTTAGAATTTCAGCACCACAAAAAAAAATGTTTTATTGATAACAAAAATTATTTACATTCTTGTTTTGCAGGAGATAACATCAATTCACTTCAATTATGGGCCTGTGTGTATACCTAAGGGAAATTAGGCTCTAGTCTGTGAAAAGAAATGCGCTTATCTAGTTTCTCTAGTTTCTTTTAATTTTGTTTCTACGAGAGTTTGTGTTTGTCAATTAAAAGGCTCTCAATACTTGATGAAACCAGTTTTTTGATTCTTCCAAACCTAGCACTGCTTCCTGGAAAGCATTAGGCCATCCTTCACCATCTGCAACCAGGGCCCCGACACCTGCATCTTGCAATGTTACACAGCAGTAAAAAGCAAAGTTTTATGCCGTACACCACTGGCTACCATAATGGAGGCATGTGCCCCAGTTATACAGTCCATTAAAAAAAACCCAAACATTTATACCCATATAAGACTTAATGTCTACCTTCTTCATCTCACGTCCCCCCTAACACAGCTCTGCTTTGATCTGTAGCCCACCCCCAGGAAGCCTGGCCTTTATTTACTGCTTTGCATCTGCAACTGCATTCCTCCAGCAGACTTCCTCATTAGGGTGTCACTGTTGTGCTGTAGGGGCACGCAAAAGCTAAGGGTGGGGCCGGGCACAGTGGCTCACGCCTGTAATCCTAGCTCTCTGGGAGGCTGAGGCGGGAGGATCGCTCAAGGTCAGGAGTTCAAGACCAGCCTGAGCAAGAGTGAGACCCCGTCTCTACTATAAATAGAAAGAAATTAATTGAACAACTAAAAATATATGTAAAAAAACAATTAGCTGGGCATGGTGGTGCATGCCTGTAGTCCCAGCTACTCGGGAGGCTGAGGCAGTAGGATCGCTTGAGCCCAGGAGTCTGAGGTTGCTGTGAGCTAGGCTGACGCCACGGCACTC
>CAUYRT010107908.1:0-72869 GCA_963574885.1 Lepilemur ruficaudatus
TGTAGTCCCAGCTACCTGGGAGGCTGAGGCAGGAGGATTGCCTGAGCCCAGGAGTTTGAGGTTGCTGTGAGCTAGGCTGATGCCACGGCACTCTAGCCCAGGCAACAGAGTGAGACTCTATCTCAAAAAAATAAAAAAAAATAAAATATCTGTAATCCTTAAAACTTGCAAGGTCATCAAATATAAGGGAATCCAGGGTACCTCATAATCAAGAGGAGACTAAAAACACATGACTACTAAGTGTAATGGATCATCCTAGATGATATCCTGGAACAGAAAAAGGATGTCAGGGAAAAACTGAAGAAATATAAATAAATTATGGGCATTAGGTAATAATAATGTATCAATATTAGTTCATCAATTGTGAAAAATGTACCATACTCATGAAAGATAATAATAGGGGAACCTGGGTGTGTAGTACACTGAAACTCTCTGTACTATGTTCACAACAATCTGTAAGTGTGAAACTATTCTAAAATAAGAAAGTTATATTTAAAAAGTATAATGCAGGAATATTATGAATAGTGTTATATCAACATATTTGACAATTAGGATAAAATAAAATTTGTTACAAAACACAAATTACCAAAATGACCCAAGAAAGTAGAGAAAAGTTGAATAGTTCTACATTAACTTTTTCAAAATTGAATTTGTGATTTAAAACATTCCCAAAAAGAAAACTCCAGGCTTAAATGGCTTCTTCAGTGAATTCTACCAAACATTTAAGGAATATAAATAATGCCTGTCAGAAAGCAGAGTTCGTTCAGGAAGGAAACATTTCCCAACACATTTTCCAAGGTCAGTTACTTTGATCTCAAACCCAGACAAAGATTGTATGAGGAAAGGCAACGTTAGACAAACATCACTCGTGAAAAAAAAATGCTTAACAAAATTTAGCAGATAAAATCAAACAATATACAAAAACGATAATATGTTATCACTAAGTGAGATTTAATCCCAGGATGCAAGGTTGGCTTAACATTTGAAAATCAATGTAATTCACCATAATAATAGAATAATGGAAAAAAATTACACAATCATGAGACAAGATGCAGAAAAAACATTTGACAAAATTCAACATACATGATAAAAACTTGGCAAACAAGGAATAAAAAGGAAATTCTTTAAACTAATAAAGGACAGCTACAAAAAAATGCATGGCTAATATCAGACCCAGTGGTGTACAGTGGAGTGCTTCCTACCTCAGATGAGGACTAGGCAGAGACATCTCGTATAACCATTTCTGTTCTGCATAGCGCTGAAGGTCCTCGCAAGTCCTAGCCAGTAAACTGCCTAGACAATAAAACTGTCCTAGCCAGGAAAATAAGGCAAGAGAAAGAAATAAAAGACATACAAATTGGAAAGGAAGGTTAAGCTTGCCTTTGTTTGCAGGCAACATGACTATGTATTTAGAAAACACTAGGGAATCTATAATAAAATTTCTGGAGCTAATTAATCAGTGAATTTAGTAAGGTCACAGTAATCAAAGTCAATATACAAAAATTAACTGTATTTCTGATTAGCCATAAGTAGTTGGAAAATGAAAAAATTTTAAATTCTATGAACTGTATCAAAAAATAAAAATTATTAAGAATAAATTTAAGATAATATGTGCAAGATCTGAACATTGTAAACAATAAAACTTTGCCTAGGGAAATTAAAGACCTAAACAAATGAACCATTTTTACGGAGTGAAAAACTTAATATTGTTCAATTGGCAATTGTTAAATTGTTAAAGTAGTAATTGATAGTAGGATTCAAAATCAAAATTCTAGCAGGCTTTTAAAAAAACATATTGACAAACTGATTCTAAAATAAGTGGATAGAAAGGCAAAGAACCTAGACTAGTCAAACGATTTTGAAAGAGAAAAAGAAGTTTGGAAGACTTACACAATCTAATTTCAAGATTTAAATATTTACCTACAGTAATCAAGAAAATGTGGTATTGATGCAAGAACAGATCTACAGATTAATGGAAGAGACTACAGAGTCCAGAAATACACGCACACTTACATGGTCAGCTGGTTTTCAACAAAGAAACAAAGTGATTCATGGGAGAAAGGTCAGGCTTTTCAACAAATGCGCTGGAACAACCGGATGTCTGTACAGGAACAAAATGAACTTTGACCCTTACCTCACACCTCATACAAAAATAAATTAGAGACAGACCTAAATATAAGAGCTAAAATTATTAAACTTCTAGTAGAAAGCACAGGAAAGAATCCTTGTGACAATTGGTTAGAAAAGATTTCTGAAAATGGGCTTCCAAGAAATGACCCCAAAAGTATTTAAAATAGACTCTATAAAAATCAAAAGCTTCCAAAAGACAGAGTTAAGACAATGAAAAAGAAAGGCACACGGAGGGAAAATATTTTAAAAACATATATCTGACAAAGGGCTCATGCCCAGAATATATGAAGAACTCACAAATCAATAATAGGAAAACAAAGAACCCGATAAAAATGGACAAAAGATCTGTACAGATACTTGACAAGAAGATACACAAACGGCCAATAATCACATGAAAAGGGGATCGGCATCACTCGTCATCAGGAAAGTGCAGATTAAACACAGAAGGCGGTAACTCTACACACCACCAGAATGGCTAAAATTAAGAAGAGCGGCAGAACCAAGTGTCGGTGAGAACGTGTAACATCCGCGACCCTCACACATTGCTGGTGGAATCGCAAAATGGTACCGTCATCTAGAAAACAGTGTGATAGTGTCATAAATTTAAACAGATACTCACCATACAACCCAGTAATTTTACCCACAAGAAATGGAAACACACGTCCACACAGAGATTTGTATGTGAATGCTCATAGCAGTGTCCTCCACAATGACCACAACCTGAAAACAACCCAAATGTCCATCACCTGGTGAGGGGATGAAAAAATTGTGGTATATCGACACCAGGGAATACTGCTCAGCAAGAAGTTAGAGGAATGTTGAAATACGTAACAATCTGGGCAAATCTTAAAAACATGACAAGTGAAAGTAGCCAAGCACAAAAGCCTACACAGCGTAGGGTTCCAGGTATGAGACCTGCTAAAAAAGGCAACCTTGCAGTGACAGCGGCAGACAGCAGACCAGTGGCTGCTGCAGACGAGAGTCACAGGAGGGGACTAATACGAAAGCCAAAAGTACAATTTTAGGGTAATGAACTGTTCTGTATCTTCACCGTGGTAGCGGTTACATAAATACTTACGATTGCCAAAATTCGTTACACTATACACTTAAAGATGAATTCCACTTTATATAATTTGTATCTCCATAGAGCTAGGGCAAAAATTTGTTAAGCATAGAAAATGAACCGAGGACGCAAGCAAATAATTGCTAACGGAGGAAGTGCATGAGACTTCTGAACACGAAAAACACGCAGCCTCAACAGCAGTCAAGGACGCGCAAAGCGGAACAGCGGGGAGGGACCGCGCTTTCCCAGCAAGCCAGCAAGGACGTAGGACGGCGACGCCGGGCGCTGGCCCAGGGCTCCCGTGAGCAGCCCTGTGAGGACAACTCAACACCTTTCGGAAGAGTACTTCAGCAACGAGCAATGTAAACCTGGATGTTCAAGCTCTTTGACTCAAGGGTTAACAAAACAACGTACGGCCATTAAAAATTAATGTGAATGGTTTCTTAATGGCATGAAAAATTCTCCTGACATAATATTCTGTGAAAAAAGCATAACACAGTTCATACCTCTGCCCTGTTCCTCTCTCTCCCCCCCGCCTACCTGCTTCGTAGCAAGCATCGCAATCTGTAACTGATTTGTTTGTTTCTGATGTAATAATGAGTGTGGGTAAGAACAAGCACCTTGTTCTTGGTTCCAGCACCCTCTTTCCCAAGCCCCACGAACCCTGCATTTCTAAGGAGCTTCTGAAGGGAGATCATGCGGCTCCGCCAGAGGCCACAGAGGCCCAGAGAGCACAGCGTTCGCAGGGTCAAGATTTACACGTCACAAGAAGGCCGCAGAGTAGACTAAACAAGATAATAAAAATCCCCCAGAAAGCCAGATAAATTCTAGGAGAGGGAGGGAACGTGCTGGACTGGCCAAGGTCCCTGAGACGGAGGCTGGAGCTGTGCGTGGAGGATGGAAGGAGCAGCGGGCGTGGCGAGTCCCCATCACACTGCGACCGCTCGTCCACTGCGCTGGTCCGAGCCGCTCTCTGCTTTGCCGGGGCGAGTTGCCCCCGCAACCATTTGTTCATCCCACTAGCTTGGCACAGTCCTGTGCGTGGGCACACGCTGCCAGAGCTACAGGCTCATTCTGACGTTGGCTGTAACCTGCCCCTTTCTCTCCTCTTGCGAGGTAAGAGTGGCGAGGAGTTGAAAGCGGCGTTACTCCGGGCAGACGCACTGCACTCTGCCAGAAGGCAGAGTCACTTGCATAGTGAAACTTCATTATTGGTAAACCGATCTCTTGCCACACGTTCCACACTTCACAACACACGGGTCCACGCCAGTGGGCCATGACACCAGCATTCAGAACCACAGGTCTAGGAGAGCAGGGGTGAGGCCTGAAGCAGACAGGGGCAGTAGGAGCCCAGGGCAGCTGAAACATTGCTACCACGGGCCATCTAGGGCACCGTTGTTCTGTGGCAAAGTAAGTTTGGGAAATGCCACATATCCACCTTGTGGGTACTCACGCTGCTCAGCTAACATATTAACACATACGAGATGTCCTACAGAGACAAAACCTACTTAATCTAACTTTTCCCAAATTTGTTTAACATTGAAGGCTGTTTTGACATCACAACTGTGCTTCAAAATATTCTAGAGAAACACTATCCTCAAATGAATCAAACTGAGAATATAATCATTAGGTAGGAAGAGATGAGTAACAAAGGAAAATAAAAATCACAGGAGCGATTTTCCCTCGCGATTCTATACGCATTTTCGAAATGTCTGAGAAGCACCCCGGCCCCTCACTGCAGGTGTTGAAACACCACCCAAGCTGGACTCAGCCATTTCGTCCAGCCCGCACGGAAAGAAGCCTGTTTGCCTTCCGCGACTGGGCGCGCCATCTCTGCTCTCCACCACAAGGAACGGCTGAAGAAGCCACTGTGCTGGGTCTCACGTCCGCCCCGGAGTCCCTCTCCCACCCACCACCCCCGCCATGCTCCGTGCCCACAGGGTGACCTCCGGACTGCGTTACTTGCGTTGCCCTCTGGCTTCTGTTTGGGTTTCTCGATGAGAGGCACTGAGCCCTGGGAATGGGTTGAAAGACAGTTGGGCTACTGACTCCCCCTGGCTGCTTCTCTGTTGGGCCACTGCCTGACAGACTGTGTTCCCTACAGAGGCCTAAGCTTCTGCTAGGAAACGTTCTCCTACAGTGGCAGCTCAGGAGCAATGATCACGACACGCCGCAGAGTAATCAGAGCAGGGAGGAGGTGAGCTATTTCTTCCCCTGGCCCCCTGCCTGCTGGGCTGCTGCTTGGCAGCGGTCACAACCTCCTCTGCAAGACCTGATCTCCTGCCGAACCGCCCTCTCCTTCAGCCGCAGCTCTCGTTCACCTCAGTACCTGTTCCCTCTCCTGCCCCTTCAGCCCTCCCCACTGCTCCTGGGCCTGAGATACTTCCCCAACTACTGATCTCACTGAATCCAACCTTCACTTGGGTAAAAGATCCTTTAAGAAACTCATTTCAATCCCTCCTTTTAGTGGGCCATCTGTTTCCTGCCTGGGCTCTGACCATTGCATGTCCAAATTAAGAAGACCGCAATCAGGACACAGAATGGTTCCATCGCCCCCAAACTCGCTCATGTTTCTCCTTTGGAGTCACACCTCGCCTCAGCCCCAGCCCTGTTAACCACCCATCTCTGCTCTGTCCCTACTGTCTTCCCTTTTCCAGAATGTTATATAAATAGAAGAGATCCTAGACATGTGGGTCAAAAAAATTTCAATAACAACTGAATATATATCCCAGAATATTGCTTCTGCACTTTATATAATTTGGACTAAATGGCTTATTTTTTCTGTTTGCGTAGCTTCTGCCAGACTACTAATGTTACCAGCATGAATAGGAAAATTCTCAACAGGAGATGTTCCTGAGGAAAGACCTGCTCACATGACGGATGGATGAAGTACAGTCTCCAGTGAATACGCAAGTTACAAGTTATAGCATTTATTCTATCCTGTCAACTCTTCCTTAAACCTCATTTTTCATATTTAAACACTGGCTTTATTTATTTATTTATTTAAAGTAGAGCTAGGGTCTTGCTATGTTGCCCAGGCTGGTCTCCGACTCCTGGGCCTCAAGTGATCCTCCTGCCTTGGCCTCCCAAAGTGCTGGCATTATAGGTGTGAGCCACCATACTTGGCCCTGGTTTTATTTTTAATAGGTCTATTTTGTTAATATATAAAAGGCTAAGCAACATTGAAAAGCACAGCATTGCGGGAAGGTGGGTGGATGGGAGAGGGGTGTGGGATCAGAAACTACCTAACGGGTATAATGTACACTGTTTAGGTGATGGCCACACAGAAAGCCCAGACTTCACCACTATACAATATATCCATGTAACAAAACTACACCTGTACCCCTAAATCTTAAAAAAATAAAATAAAAAAGAAAGCACAGTACATTAGTAATAAAGGTCAAGTTAGAGGTGCAGTTAAAGCCTACCATTTTATTAAAATACACACAGCTTTTAAAGTTTCTAAAACATTATTTGGATCAAGATTTTATGCCTCATTGCCAAACTGTTACGTTCTTAATTTAAGCCCTAGATACTGAGTATTTTTAAAAAATAACAAACTCAAAAAGATACCTGGTATTTTTGTAACTATCCATTCTTAAATTGGATGTAAGAATAATTTCTCAAATCATTTTGTTAGGTGTGAGATTTTAGCTTTTATTTTACTTCTTTATTCTTTCTTGTATTATTTACCTTTAGAAAAAAATAATAGCATGTGTTTTAAATTTTTATTTCTTACATTAAAAGGCAATAAACTTGACTTTTCCCTTTGGTGTGCAGTTCTGTGAGTTTTAACATATGCATAGAGTCATGTAGATGCCTACACCCGGGATTCAGAACAGTCCCATCACCTCCAAAATGCTGCCCTATGGAGGCACAGCCTCCCCTCACTCCCAACCCCAGCCATCTATTGATCTCTTCTCGCCTTTTCCAGAATGCCATGCAAATACAATCCTACGGGAGCAACCTCTGAGACTGCTTTCTTTCATTTAGCATGTCTTTGAGATTTACCCACGTTTTACACATCAATGGTTCATTCCTTTTTATTGATGAAAAATATTCCATTGTATGGACACACCGGTTTGTTTACTGTTCACCTGCTGAGTTACATTTGGCTTGTTTCCTGTTTGAGGTGATTATGAATAAAGCTGCGATGAATATTCATGTACAGGTTTTTTAGTGGACTGAAATCATTTTTTTAAATACAAAAGTCATACAAAATTTGCCCAGTACAAACATGGAATCATCCTGGTAAATTAACAAGAACATTAACCTAAACTTAGAAGATGAAATATGGTTTCTTGTGATGCTCTGAGCACAGAGGTAGAGAAGAGTTAATTCTCCAATAATCCCAGGTGTGCTGACTCTACCACTTTCTTGTGGGGGCTTGAGAGGAGAGCACAGGAAAGAGGAGCACTGGCACCACCCAGTGGGCCAGGGCGACTCCCAGTGCCACGCACCGCAGGACACCAATCCCCGCCTCTGACTCATTTTCCTTAGGCCAGTGCCTTCACGGTGGAATTCAGCAGATTCTCTCTTCTTAGGAGATAACGTGACTAAGTCCTAAGTCCTTGACGATCACCATCTCAATTCAAGAAGTAGGTAAAAAACAAATAACTGTGACAATATGAGGAACCCCAATGTTCTCTCCAAAAAGAATAACAGGAAATAAAAAGGTAATCAGATGGACCATTGTAGATAGAACATTATATAGAAATGCCCATGTACAGCAGAAATCTATTGATGGAACAGAAAGCAAACACACAGTGGACCAAATTATGGATAAGAATTTAATATATGGCAAAGCAGACATTAAAAACAACAGAGGAAGAAGGATTATGTAATAAATGGAGGTGGGAAAAATAGATTATCTATCTAAAAAAAATTTAATTTGGATACCCACCACCTTATATTAGGATGGATTAAGTATTTTATTTTGTTTTAAAGAATAAGAAAAACAGGCAGAGTAGAATGGAGTTTTTATCAAGCCTGAGAGAGAATGATGAATTTATAGATTTTAAGCAACAGAAGATGTTCCAAAAGATTAATGTATTTGATTATACTAAAATGTAAACTTTGAAACAATGAGGCATCATGTAAATGAAAGGGAGATAGCAAGCTGAGAAAAACAGCTGCAGCTCTTATGACAGAAAAGGGTTACCTTTTGATAATTACCTAACTATTGAAAAATTATTAAACAAGTGATAAAAATTAACTTAAAAAACTATCAATGGGGCCATTAACCAATTAGGACATGAAGAGAATTCACATTAGAGGAGACACAGTGAGTGCATAGGGACATGGAAACGTCCAGCCTCAGTATCACTCCAAGAAATAGAAATTATTAATAAAACAATAACAAGGCACCACTTTATACCTCATAAGTTATCAATATTTTAAAACAATGTTAATATTCCATGCTGGAAAGAATATGAAACTAGAACACTCACACAACATTGATAGCAATGTAAACTGCTACTCTTTTGGGAGAACAATTTGGCGATCCTTATAAAAATTCACAAAAGCAAAAGGTGATGTAGCAAGATGGCAGAATAGGAGGTACCAGCTTCACTACACCCTTCCCCCACTCCATGGAAAGTTCAACCAGTGACTATTCACAGACAAGAACACCTCGGTGAAAATCCCCATGATTGGAAATAAGGCTGAGTCACCTGTTTGGTCCACAGAATGAAATAAAAACCACATGGAAAGGGGAAAATAAACAGTATCACTTTGACTACATTGCCCCTCCCTCTGCCCCAAGTTGACACAATGCCACACAGAGAAGATTCCCCAAGGCACACAGTTTCTACAGAGGGAAAAGAGAACCAGCTCCCAGAGTATTCCAAGACACTTCCCAGGAAGTCCACTTCCATCTGACCTCAAAGGGAACACAAAGGAAAACATCATGGCTATACAATGTGGGGTTAGAAGCAAAGCAAGGACCACAGCTACCAACACACAGATCTTAGGGTTAGCCCTGTGTACCTGCCAGTGGTGGTGCCCAATCAGAGGTACCACCTAACATTATAGCCCACCTACAAAGTTGAGTTGATCATTCCCAGAAGTGGAGAGAAGTTCTACCCTGTTTGAATCCCTAGATGACCAGCCTCCAGTACCAGCCTTGGACCCTATCCCAGGGCTTTGCCAAGGGAGGAAAGTGACCACTGCGGGGAATTTTGGCAAAGAGTAAGGACTGTATCTGCTACATCCAGGAGTTTAAACAGTGCTCAGCCCAACCTTAAAGCCCACTTCAAGGCAGGGAAGCAAACCTCAATTGTGCATTTCTACTGAGCAAAGCAGCAGGTACTGTCCAACCCAATCACCAACTCCACCTAATCTGGAGACCCCCTTCCTGCAACTCTGTCCAACTGTTGAACTCAAATAGCCATACCACTTGGCCAAGTAATCCACCTTGTGGGCTGGCCCAATCTGAGGTAATTGGAGGGCCCATCCAGCAGCTCAGCCTAATTGCAAAGCCCAGCCAGCTGCTCTAATCAAACTTAGAGCAAAGGCAGTAGCCCAGCCACGTAGAAAATCTGAAAGCTAGCTCTGATTGCCCACAATCATTATTAGCTAGAATAAATAGTGAATGCCCATCCCCACCAAAGAACACCTGTAAAAGCTGGAAATCATGGCTGTTATCTCAAATGCAAAAACACCAACACAAGGATACAAGGATAACAAAGACTCAGGAAATTATGACACCACAAAAATAAGCTAACAAAATTCCAAAAATGGACCGTAAAGAACAGGAGGATCTATGAAATGATAGACACAGATTTCAGAATGATCCTCTTTAAAAAGTTCAGTGAACTACAGGAATACACAAATCAAAATTTAAATAAAATCTGAAAAAAACATGAACAAAATGAAAAGGTTAACAAAAAAATAGAAATTTAAAAAATAGAAATCCTAGAGATGACGAGTACAATGACTGAACTGAAAATGCAACAGAAAGCTTCAACAGCAGGCTTGATCAAACTAAGGAAGAAATGATGACCTGAAAGAATATTTGAAATTATCCAACTGGAAGGGGAAAAATAAAAAAGAATGAAAAAGAATAAAGCAAGCCTACAGGAATTTTGTAACACCATCAAGAAACCTAACCTACCACATAATAGGAATTCAAGGAGAAGAAGGAAAAAAAATGATCAGAAAGTATATTTAAAGAAATAATGGCTGCAGACATCTGTAATCTGGAGAAAGATGCCAACATCCAAGTATAGGAAGCACAGAGGTTTCCAATCAAATTCAATCCAAGAGGAGTTCACCAAGATACATCAAAAACCATCAAAAATTAAATATCATGGAAGCATCATGGCTAGACCATGTGGGGTTAGTCAGAAGCAAAGCAAGGAGGTGGAGACCACAGCTACCAACACACAGATCGTAGGGTTAGCCCTGTGTACGTGCCAATGGTGGTGCCCAAAGTATCACGTAAATGAAAGGGAGATAGCAAGCTGAGAAATGGAATGAGAAGGTCCAACAAATATTTAGTAGATTTAATAGGAGTTCCAGAAGCAAAGACCAGTGAGCATGAGGTGGAGACAATATTCAAAGAATAATAGCTGAGAACATTCTACAATTCATGAAAAATACTAATTCTCAGATTGCAATAGCATGAATCTGAAAAGGTTAAATGGACAGGTATCTATACCAAGACACATGTAGGGAAATTGTGTAAAAGTAGCAAAAATAAAATCTCAAAGGCAACTGGGAAAGAAAAATCACCCGTGAAGGAACGAGAGTCAGACTGACAGCAGACTCTCACGGCAACAGTGGAGGCCAGAGGCCATGAAGAGAACCTTCCCGGCGAAGAGAAAACAGCTCTCAAACAAGAATTTTGCTCCCTGCTAAGTTCTAATTAAAGAGTAAGGGCAAAATGAAGATTTTTTTGAAAAACAAATACTGAGTTAACCACTCACAGGCTCTCACTAAAAGGACTATCCAAGGACACACTTCTGGAAATCGGCTCCAGATGGAAGGAGTGAGCTGTGACAGGCAGTGATGGGCAAACAAGCTGGTAAACGTGGGAAAACCCGAATCGTGTGGACCGTGTAAAACCGTAATAGCAAGAATGACCGATGCAGGTACTTCCAAAACAAGGCAGAAGCGAAACACGCGTCAATGATAACATGTAAGTTGAAGGTGCTTGTTTTATTCAGGACAGTAGAAATACTGATTAACTATAGAGTTTATAAATTTAAACACATGTGAAAAATTTAAGGAAAACATTCATAAGAACAGAACTAAAGTATTTAAGTCTTAAAACAGAAGAAGAGTGATAAAGAAAACTCGGCCAGTACGAAACAAGACAGAAAAGGAATAAAGGAAAGAAGGAGCAGAAGAAGTCACAGAAAGTACAAAATAAGTGGTAGGGAAAAAATCCAAACACATCAATCACAATAAATGAAAGTAGACCAAACTTGACAGGTAAAAAAAGACAGAGATTTTCATTTTGGAGTTTTAAAAATATAGATATTAATATATGCTATTTTATAAGAAATACCTAAAATATCACAATAAAAGAATAAAAATAAAGGAATGGGAAAAGACATACCTGACAAATACTAATTTAAAAAAACTGCTATGAGTATTTATTTATTTTTATTTTTATTTTTTTTGAGACAAAGTCTCATTCTGCCACCCAGCCTGGAGTACAGTGGCACAATCATAGCTCACTGCAGCCTCGAACTCCTGGGCTCAAGCGATCCTCCTGACTCAGCTTCCCAAGTAGATGGGACTATAGGCGGGCATCACCACACTCAGCTAATTTTTCTATTTTTTGCAGAGACAGGGTCTCATTCCTGCTCAGGCTGATCTCAAACTCCTGGCCTCAAGCGATTCTCCCACCTCAGCCTCCCGAAGTATTAGAATTATACAGGTGTGAGCCACCATGGCCAGGCCTATGAGTATTTTAATATCAGATATGATAGACCATAAAAGGCACTCATAGGGATAAGAAAAGATGATTATATAATAACAAAGAAATAGTCGGCCAGGAAGATATGAAAAATCTGTACTTTCGATACGTGTACTAGGAGACATGTGTATAGTACATAATTCATAGTGTCAGCACCTGGGTGTTCATTCTGATGTTATTTCTTGTGTCCTGTTTCTACTGAGAACTCTGGGTGAATGTGAAAAAAGACTCGGCAAAAGGGACTTAGAAATCCCTGGGTCTGTGGCTGGAACAGTTTACAGCAACACCACAACCCTGGTCACCCTTAGCCCCCATCATATTCTTTGCAGACGTCGTCACTCTGGTGAGCCACTCTGGCTTGGGACTATTTGTTATTTGATTCTGCATTTTTAGCACCTACCACCATGTCTGGTAGAGAAAGGCACTCAATAAATGTTAGCTGAATGACAGTTTATGCACCCATTAAAATTATAATTTTGAAGACTATGAAGCCAATTTGAAAAATGTCTATAATATGCATTTCTATTTTAAAAACACAACAAAAAATGTACTCTGGTTACAAAAATTATATATGCATGTGGGTACAAAATGGAAGACAATGTGGAATTTTACAAAATAGTAAATTTGTTAGGTAAGGGCAATGGTGACCTTTTTGTTTTTAATTTTTGTTATTGCTATTAGATTATTTGTATAATTTTAAAAATGAAATAAGAAGAAATGACTATATAAGTTTAGCTATCCAATAATGTAATTCCTGAAAACTTTTACCACATATAAGAAGGACAACAGAGTTGTTTTCTAAACCATGGAGATATTTACTCCTAGGGCCAGATTTCACTTTTCACTGTAAAAACCACGATGTCAGTACACAGCGATTCTCTCTGGACGCTCAGGGCACTGTCGAGGAAAGTGCAGTGCCGTGGGGAGCGGGTGCGGCCGCCACAGCTTCATGCTGTGCTTTCCTTCCCCTTCTCCCATGCCTCGCCTTTCTAGGAACCCCAAAGGCACCCACCAATCACTCAGAGTTTTACAGGACAGTATTTCTGTTAGCTTCAACCCTACTTCCCCTGAGAAAAGGCTGTCTCACCTGGATAGAAAACCAGGTAAATTAAAGAGGGTATTCCTTACCCAGATTTTGGTCTATATATACCATTTCCAACTGAAAGGAACCAGGGGTCCTTGGAGGAATGGCTGATGCCAGGTCCAGGCAGGAGATGTACAAGATGAGCCTGGAGCATTTTGTCACAACAGAAAGCAAGAAAGCTATCCAAGACTATTAGGGTCATGTCAACAGGACTCAGGAGCCAACATGAAAAGGCTTCTACTGGCCCAGATGGAACAAACTGAGCATCCATGAGAATAATAACTGTAATAAATTGAGACACATGAAATATGTTTAAATTCATGAGTTCATAATAATTATGAAGAAAAATAATTCAGAAAAAACACTCATTGATCACTTTTGGAGGATGCTAGGGAACTAGTTCACTATTTTGGAAAGTAGAAAATGAAGGGAAAGAATCAAGGATCTCCCGTCTTTCTTACACGAACGGTGCCTCACTGGTACTACACGGTAGGAGGGGGCCGTTTTCATTACAGAAGTACTCCACTAATAAAAAGAAGAAATGACAGACAAAGAGTATCACCACTTTACGATCTCTAGCGAATTAATGAATCTAGGTATGATCAACAAAGGTTGCTAAGATCATAAAAGAGAGACAACTGTCAGTATATGTTTGCCACCACCTATGAAGTGTTCTCGCCAAAAAAACTGTGAACGGAGGTCTATATATCTAACTATCCATTTAGGGCAGGGAGTTGGGGGAGGGAGACAGGCAAACATGTTAAATGTCACTGCAGGTTGCAATCAGTCAAATCTAGATTGTAAGAAAGCCCACATAACAATCTAGATTACTTCTAAAATTAAGAAACGAAGCCTACAGATTAAAAAAAAAAATTGTGGCAGATTAACCAATTGCAATGTACTGACTTAATTTGGATTCTGATTTAAATAAATTATAAAAGAAAACATGAGACAAGCAGTTAAATTTGAACCTTGACTGGATATTGATTAATATCACTGGTAATTCTATTAGATGTGAAAAAAGTATTTTCATCTTGTTTTTAAAAAGAGTTCTTATCTTTCAGAGAGATATGGGGAAATATCATGTCTTGTATTTGTTTTAAAAAAATATCCAGGATTAAGGAAAATAAGCAGGGAAACAGATGAAATTGACTAGCCAGGACTTGAACACTGTTGAAACAGGGCAGTGGGTATGTTAGCGGATTCATTATACTATTCTCTTTACGTTTGTATATGCTTGAAATTTTCAGTAATAAAAAGTCTAAAACATTAATAAAAAATAAATGAAGCTGTTCCTTATTCTCACAGGATGTTTGGGGGAAAAAATGTCAAGGAAACAATGGGACTCTTACCTTTTCATTAACTGGATAAAAACTCTTCTTGGTAATTGGTATACAAAGGTGTCAAAGACAATCTTTAGGTAATTAAAAGACACATAACCACTTTTAGATGGGTCTCCTGCACCGAGAGCCTTTTCAATCTTTTCATAGGACTTCCAAAACTGCAATAAATTAAAATTAGAGTGTGGCATTCATGAAAATCAACTTCATGGAGCTATTCAACCATTTTATTTTTACCAAAACTTCTTCACATTTTCCTCTCCAAAAACTGATCAAAAAGGTTACTATGGCATGTACTGAACTTCAAATGTTTAATTGATGAGCTCACTACAAAACAGTATTCCCAGTCACAGCTACTCAGGTGACAAGGCAGACAAGTTTTTCAGGGAAAAACAGCACATATAATAGCTCCACCTCAAATTTCAGAGCTAAAAATACTTGCTGGATCTGCCAGTTTGATACATCTTTCTTAATAAACTTTCAACCATTCCCTACTGTGAGCCCACACTACGATTCTCCTGATTAAGTCAGGCCAATCAAACAACAGAACTGGTAACATTTTTTAAGAATAGTAGTTTTTACAGTAAGGAAAATAATATAAGGATTGCATAAACATAGCATATACTGGACATTTCTTTAATCATTCTTTTTTCAATGGCAAATTACAAAGAATCTGGATGAATGAGCTTTGCTTATGGGATTTCTAAAATGCAGTAATGTAGGTTAACCTCTGATTTTTATATGACTTGTGAAAATACCGTGAAGATTGTTTTTATTTCCAAAGGTTTTCCTGCTGTTTATTAGTGAGTAATAATAATATTCTCCAATATTTTAAACCCCCTTACTTTTCTAAATTCAATTTTTTCTGCTAACTTGGATAAGAAGATAAGCAAAAGAACCACCAACTTGACATAAAGGTGACTTTCTTAACAAGCTGCTAGAACATGGAACTGTATGTACAAGAGTCTTGAGCCACTAAAGGAGTAAGAAGCAGATTCATTAAACCTTCCTTAGGGTGCACAGGAATATTGGAACTCCAAAGGGAAAATCTTTAAAAATATTATGAGACCTACATTTCTTAAAAAGGACCTAAGCTTCTTAGGAAGTTACATAAAATTATCCCAAAATGTGGCTAAATTTGCCCACTTCTCTTTCAGGGAGGTGAGTTGCATCTGACACACTGCCTGGGGGGAAACCGAAGCAAGAGCTGGTGTGGAGGAGGGACTCGGTGTATTCATCGGACTAATGAAGCCCATTTTTAATATCCTAATGACATTTGGTCTCCAGTATTTTTTTTCAGGAGAGCAGTTCTGACATGATCAGGAGCTTTTAGAAAAAGAGCAAGGAATGAAACAGAAATACTGTCTTTGTGACAGATATCTTTTTAGAAATTGTCATTGTTACTGTTTATAAAGAAAGTACAAGCTGTTGTTTTAAAAAGTGCAAGCAGTTCAGCAAAGTACAAAGGAAATAAAAATCCCTGTAAGTCTCACCATCCACAATTTTGTATATAGTGTTCCAAAACCTTCAACATGACCATATAAACATATAATTTTACAAAAATGGAATCATATTACACTTTCAGGTTAGACAAATGCTTTCTTCATTTCTTCATTTAATTTTCTTACGGAAATTTTTTTCCGTAAGAACTAGCATGTATCCACATGATTCTTTTAAATGATATAGAGTATGCCGTTACATTATTGAGGGACCAGCAAAGGGTACGCCCGTTTTCCGTCCTTATCATCTTTATGCACTGAGTTTTTGTAAACGTTTCCCTGATCCCAAATCTAAATAAAGTGCCTGTTGTTATTCTCTCACCTAACGTTCTGGCCTTTTCTGTCATATGAATTAAGAAAAAATTATTATTTATGAATGTGTTTGTTCATTTAACATTTCTCTCCCTGATGTAAGGTCATGTGGTCTCTATGACAGCAAACATTGTGTCTGTTTCGTTCACTAATAATTATAATATCTATAATAAAGCCACAATATTGGAATGCAGTAGGCACTCAATAAATATTTGTTAAAAGTGGATATATTTATACGAAAAATCTTCTAAACAGAAGTTGCAAGATATAAAAAGCTGTTCAACACATTAGTAATCAGGGAAATGAACATTAAAATCATAGCTGAGATACCATTTCATCTGCATCCGACTGGCAGGTATGTAAAAGCCTGACAACATCAAGTGCTGGTGAGCACGGCAACAGCAGGAATTCTCGTACGCTGCTGGTGCGAGTACAAACTGATGTTGTGGAAAACAACTTGATGCTGCCAGTTAAATCCGAAGGGCATGTTTTCAACAATCTAGCAAGCAATTCCACTCCTGGGTCTGTTTCCCACTCCTAGCTGCAAACCCTAGTACCTGTGCACCAGAAGCTATGTCTGCAGCCACGTATGGTGGCATTGGTTGGATTAGCACAAACAGGATGCGGTCCAGATGTCCATCCATAGGAGAAAGTACAACCTGTGTACTAGTTAGATAACAGAAAACTGGACAGCAGGGAAAATGATAATGCAGCTACATCCACAACATGTGAGTGTGACTCTCAACCTGAGCATGAAGAGGCTAGAAATAGATGGCTTTGCAGCTATGTAGACAGAGAGAGAAAGCAACATCAGGCAAAAGACGAAGAACCCAGTCTGTAAGAAAATGCAATATAAAAATAAATAAATGCATCCCCTGCAAGCATTTCACACCACAAAAAGGAACTAAGTAAGAAAATTAATTAATGAAAAGAAAATCTTGAAGATGATAAAACAATGAAAGAGACGAGAAGGGATATTTCAAAGCTAAGAAAATGGAAGACAAAAATAACAATTACAGGAACTAATAAATTTGAAACAGCAAGAATAAGAGACAAAAATGAAATTTAAGTTAATATTACAGGAGTGGCTTGAAAGAATGAAGGCAGAGGAAAGAAAAAAAGGATTAAGGCAACTTGAGAGAAGATGACAGCTGTCAAGGACGAGCAAAGATGATCCAATATACGGATAACTGGGAATATCGTTGAAGGAGGGACGGGGGAGATGATTTTAGTGATACGACACAGGAAATCTTCCCGAAACGAAGGAAGAGTGAATTTGTATGTCAAAAGAACACAGTGTTCCAGGAAACTTTGTCAAAATGTTCCATGCCAAGACATGGCTTAGTTTTTCTTTTTTAATTTCAAGGATCAAGAAAAAAAATACTTCAGGCTTTCAAGTAGAAAAAGGAAATCACCTACAAGGCGAAAACAATCTGGTTGACCCTGGTTTCTCCACAGCATCAGGCGGTCCCGGAAGACAACGGGAAACATATTCAGCGCATTATGAGGGAAAGAAAGTGCAGTGGAGGAATTATACCCAGCCAAGCTGTTGTGCAAGGATAGAATCAAAAGGCACATAGTCTCAAATATGAAAAAAAAAGGGGGGGGAAACACCCAGGAGTCTTTCTTAAGGAAATTACTTGACAGTGAAATCCAGCCAACCAAAAAAAGGCATCAAAATAAAGAACTCTGAGAGAACTCTAAGCTGCGGTAAGCGCTGCGCTATAGCGACACATGTTAAATTCGTGTAAACATGAAACAGAGTCAGAAACAACATCGGGAAATATGGTGACTGAACAAAATATAAATATTATAAACTTGACTAAGGACAAACTATAAACAACAAAAATTGTGAGGTGGGAGGGAGGGGCAGGAAAAACACAAGTGCCCGTCTCTTCGAGTCCCTAGCAGAAAGCCAGCCCATACCATCGGTAACTGAAACAGCCTTCAAAAACATCGTAAGTTCTCCAGCTCTTAATGGCTTTTTCAATCTCTTTTCTTATCTAGAGTCCCCTTGGCTACCTGATATGTCTTGTAGGAAAGAAATATTCATCCGAAGTTCAAAAATGTCTCCGGTTTCACTTGAGGCCAGTATTGTGGGGTTAATAAGGGCAAGGACGACAAAGCCACACTGCTTGAGCTTGTTTAAACTTGGCTCCAGTACTTACTGGCAAGTCACTGAACTCTGCATGCCTCGGTTTCCTCAGCTTAAAACTGGGATGACAGTAATGCCCAACTCCTGGAGTTGCTGTGAAGACTAGACAGAACACCTAGGGAACACTTAGAACACTGCCTGGCACCTAGGAAGCCCCCATAAAAGGGTTAATTATAATGGTGATCATACGATGGTGATTATGACATTACCTTTCATCTGGTAAAGTTAAGGAAATTTAAATTAAATATATTTTATTTGTTTGTTTGTCTTTAGGAGATGAGTCTCACTCTGTTGCCCAGGCTGGACTGCAGTGGCACAATCATAGCTCCCTGCAGCCTCGAACTCCAGCACTCAAGCGATCCTCCTGCCTTAGCCTCCCAAGTAGCTGGGAATACAGGCGCTAAATGTTTTATTTTTTTAAAGGAACATGATCCTCTTCTTATAAAATTATTTCTGTCTATGTATCCACTCACCCACCCACCAACCCACCCACTGTGCAGCCATCCTTCTATATATATGGATGAAGAGAGGTCTAGAATGATGTTCACCAAATGTTGCCTTTGATTATTTCTGGGTGGTGGACTGTGAATAATTTATAACTTTCTTCTTTGTACTTTTCAGAATTGCTTACATTTTTTGTATGTTCATGGACTTTGTAATGCTCATGTTTTTATGAAAACAATAAAGTCATTAACAACAGCTAGAGAAAATACGTGTTACCAATTTACCAACAGACACTTAAGCGCTCACTCCTCCCGTACCCTTACCAACATTGGCCTTGCTAGTTTTTCTTCACTGACATTTTTCCATTGAAAATTTTACATCAATAATTTGTA
Source organism: Lepilemur ruficaudatus (assembly GCA_963574885.1). Classification (NCBI taxonomy): domain Eukaryota; kingdom Metazoa; phylum Chordata; class Mammalia; order Primates; family Lepilemuridae; genus Lepilemur; species Lepilemur ruficaudatus. The sequence continues at coordinate 19,346 of CAUYRT010107908.1, forward strand.
AAAGTCCTATGTATGTTAGCAAGAGTTATTACTTAACTGTCATTTATGTTGCACATATTTTGCCAAGTTTATCATATGTTTATACAAAGTTTTGCTGTACAAAAGCTTTTTCATTTTCATGTAGTCAAATTTATCGGTCTTTTTCTTTATGGCTTTTGGGCTTTACTTCATGCTTAAAAGAGATTCTAAATTTCAAGGTTAAAAATTTTTCACTCATACTGTTTATTTTTAAATTTAAATAGTTGATGCATATAGGATTTATTTTTCACGAAGAGTAGAAGGTTACAAGCTTACTTTTCCCAAAATGGCTGGCTAGTGAATTATTTCAATAATTACTGAATAATCCACTCCCTGCTCCCATTATACTTTATTGAAATGCCTCATATCACAGGTTAAATTCACATATAAAGATTGGCTCATTACCCAACTATCCTTTTAAATCAGTTTGAATGTCCATTGCTGGGCCAGTGCTATCCTGTCTTAATTTTTCAACCTTTATATAACATTTTATATGTGATAGAATAAGTCCTCTATTACAATTTTTTGAAAGAAAAAAATACACATCCAAATACAGTGCGAGCAGGCATTAATACTAAATCTTCCAATCCAAGAATTAGAAAAGACCTCTTCATTCACTCAAGTTTTCCTTTTGTCACTCAGTAAAGTTACATCATTTCTTTATATAAGTCTTATATGTTTCTTATTAGAGTTAATACATGAGTAGCACACAGGATGTATTTAAAATTAGTTTCTCCTGGCCATTACTATTAGCAGTAGTACTACTGCTACTATTGCTGCTTTTAGGAGATGGAGTAGGTTTCAGGGCTCGAGGACACGTAGGCAGGATCAAAACAAATTTCAGACATAATGTCTAGTCCTTAGTTTTTTACAGTTGTCTACTTTGCTGTGTTTATACTCTAGATAACTGCGGCTTTAGGAAAACATTCTCACCTCTTGGCAAAAGGTCCTCTCAATTTCATCTAAGGAGTAGTTTGTCCAGGTATCTTCAGGTAACACAGAATTGACTAAACGCTCCTTTTTGGAATTTTTGCCTTGTTGATGCTCTAATGAGACATCTATTAAAACAAAATAGCTTTAGTTTGTTAACACTGTCAAAGGTCAATTTAAATATTGTTTCCTTTTAATCATCACCTGTTTGGCAAAAATTAGGACTTGAGTAAACCAAGAAAATGATGAACCATCTAATAAATTGTATTGAAATGACAGGATGAACATTCTGAAAAAAATAAAATTAGTCTCCTACTTGCTATGCTACTCTAGGATAAACCCTAGAGTGAAATGTCCATTAAATGGAATTTAAAAATCATAAAAGTAGTGGCAGAAAATTAAGATGACTATTACATAATGCATAATCTTTGTGTGAGATGGCCTTTCTTGCCGTGAAGAAACCACTAATGCCAGAAATGATTTAAATAAGGGATAGGACTGACAATATAAACACTTAATATTTTTGGTTAAAAAACCCACAGAAATAACAGTGAAAAAATGAGTAAGGAAAAACTATTGTTAACACACATGAGAAATACTGGTCAATTTTCATAATATATGAGTAGCTCTTACAAATCAATAAAGTAAACATAAATATCCAATAGAACAGTAGACAGAGGTTATAGACAGGTAAGTCACATAAAAAGAACTAAAAAAATCCAATAAATGTATGAAAAACTGCTCAAGCTCATTGATAATTCTAAAAGTTAACATTTTTTTCTACCCGTCGAATGCGCAAGGATTAAAGGGAATGATAAGAACCAGTTCTGGTTTGTGTATAAAAACCCTCATACTCGAATATACTTAAATCCGCTTCCAGAACTTTACACTCATGGAATAATAGGAACATTCAACAGATGTATATGGATAAGGATATTTTCTGTACCATTTGTAAGAGGAAAAAATTGAGACAATCTAAATGCCCATTAATGGAAGATATGTTTCATGGATTATGGTTCATCAAACCTATGAAATACTACCCAGACATCAGAAATGATGCTGCACGTCAAAATTAATGGATGTGGAAAATTTTTCTTGCTATATATTGTTTCATGATTTTAAGAAGGACAATTAGCATAATTTAATTTTCATTTTAGCACTTTTTTTAATCTTCCTATCTATCCATGTATTCATCAGAAACAAATCTGGGAGATAATACACCAAAAAGAACACAGCAGTAGGATTCAGGTGGTAGGATTATCGGGAACTGTTATTTTGGGACTTAATGTTTTCCGGCTTTTTTAAAACAAGCAGGTATTACTTTTATAATAAAAGAGAATGAAATAAATCTAAAATATAGCCACTTTCTTTCTCAAAGTCGACTGCAAAGAATCACAAATGGTTTTCCAGATTTATTTCCTAAAATGTCTGCAAATAAGCTTCAGTCAAATTAAGCCCACTTAGCTGCAGTTAACAAACTGCCGGTCATCTGGAATTCCAATTCCTATCTGCAAAAAAAAAAAAAAAAAAAAATCTCCCCTGGTGGCTCCCTAAGGGCTACATAACAAAACACAAAGTTGGTCCTTCAGAACATGGCTGGGAATTCTATGGCCTCAGTGTGCTGAGAAAGAGACATGGGATCTCAGAACACACAGGTGCAAGAGGCCTCGCTGAAAGATAAGGAAGCCGAGTCACACAGCCAGGGTCTGCCTTGGTCCGGTCTCTGGACCCCTCTCTGAAACCTCACCCTGTCCTCGCTCCACCCTGTGACACTGGTACTCCAACAGCGATTCGCAGGAACACACCCACAGCACACCTAGGGAAGGCCACCTGTGCTCTGTTTAAACAGCATGCCCTGCCCGGGAGGGTGGAGCGGGGCGAAGGGGTGAGGCCTGCCCTTGGGAGCTGGGCGTCCAAGACCTCGTGCACGCGTGCTGTAGCTGCTTCCCAGGCCAGCTGGCAGAGCCCAGGGATGGCACATTCTGTGACGCCTCTCTCCAGAATTACACCAGGATTCATTCTCTAGTGCAGCTTAGTAACTCCTGCCACCTTCTCATTTTCCCAAAATTTCCTCTGAAGGGTCCTTGCCGATTTGAAACAGGTAGAGAAGAAATCCAAAGCTTAAAGTGGGTTATATAGGTCATGAGTGCAGCAAAAGAAAACTAGCTCCCCAATATCATTTCTTCATGTACCCAAATAGCTGGTGTTGGCTTATTAAGAGCCCAATGTAGCCAAAACAGAAGTACGCAAAATTAACAGAATGCGTTGTTCTATACTGAGAAAAGTCAAAGATAATGGGTTGATACAATATGAAACAGAGACTCTCCTAGAGAAGAAAGCAACAAACCTACAAACAGCTCTTGGTAATTAGTTCTTATATAACATTCCCCCCAGACATGAACATACAGTAGCAAGTTTTATCCTCAGCATTCATAATTCACAGAGAGTAGAAAAGTAGGAGTTCATATTAAAGCTAGAAACGGATGTAAAGAATTCTTCAGAATTGAGATTAATTATGGATGTGAAATTTTTGGAACAAATGCAAATAGGCGAAGTATATTTTTAAATTATTACTCTCTTAAGAATATCTTCCAAAAATGCTAAAACCATCATACAGAAAACAAATACAGTTGACCCTCGAACAACACATGTTTGAACTATGTGGATCCACTTATGCACAGAATTTTTTCAATAAATAATGGGAAAAATTTTCAGAGATTTGGAACAATTTGAAAAAAGTTCACAAATGAACCATGTAGCCTAGAAATATTGAAAAACTTAAGTTAGATATGTCATTAATACATAAAACCTACATAGATACCAGTCAATTTTATCATTTACCACCATAAAATATACACACATTTATTATAAGAACTTCAAATTTATCAAAACCTATGCACACAAACACCTACAGACCTTATATGGCTCCATTCACAGTCGAGAGAAATGTAAGCCAATGTAAAGAGTCGATGCTAACACACTGACTACCACACTAGAAAAAAAATTCTTCCTTGGGGCCACAGTGCTTTTTATGAAAATAGAATAAAAACTTTGAAAACAAATGATCCCTTCTAATTTAATGAAAAATGTGTTATATTTTATTGTTTTCTGGGCGTGAGTTTTTGCAAATTGAAAAACAGATCTCACAGCTCCCAAGGTAAAGAGATGTGAGCTACCTATGCTTCATGAGGCCCCGGACTCAAAACTAGCGTGAGTTAAGTACAACTCACGTGGCAGTTAATGTGTTAAATCATAACTCCACAAAATTAACGGTAGTACATACTGCATTACTGTAATAAATTCATAGCCACCTCCTGTTGCTATGCTGTGAGCTCAAGTGCTGCAAGTATCTGCTTAAAATGCCGTGTGATGCTAATTATCTCCATGTGAGCAGTTCTTCTCCCCAGCAAATTGCACATTGCAGTAAAAAGTGATCTCTTGCTGTTCTCGAGTATTTTTCATTGTGTTTAGTGCAATACCATAATCCCTAAACAACACCAGGCAACCCATACAGAATGCCACTAGTGATGCTGGAAATGCTTCCAAGAAGCAGAGGAAAGTCATGACATTACAAGGAAAAGCTGAATGGCTTGATCTACACCACACATTGAGGTCTACAGCCGCAGTTAACCACCATTTCAAGATAAATGAATCCAGCATAAGGACTGTTGGAAAAAAAGAAAAAGAAATTCATGAAGCTCTTGCTGTAGCTACTCCAGCAGGCACAAAAACTTTGCACTTTTGGCGAAATACTTCTTTTTATCTTGTATTGGAAATACAGCTTTTATGTAGGTGCAGGACTGTGATCCGAAAGGCATACCTACAGACGCGAATATAATTCAATAAAAAGCGAAGTCATTGTATGACAACTTAAAGCAAAAGGAAGGTGAAGGATCCAAAGTTAGAGAATTTAATGCCAGCAAAGGATGGTTTGATTATTTTACAAAGAGGTTTGGCTTTAAAAATATCACGATAACAGGAGAAGCAGCCTCTGCCAACCAAGAGGCAGGAAACGAGTTCTCAGGCACCGTTAAGAAAATCATTGACGAGAAGGGATACCTGCCTGAGCAGGTTTTTAATGCAGACAAAAGTGCCCTGTTTTGGAAAACAAAAACACCACACGGGACATTTACCAGTAAGGAAGAGAAGCAAGCACCAGTATTTAAGGCAAGAAGGGATAGGCTAACTCTACTGTTCTGTGCCAATGTATCCGGATTTATGATCAGAGCTGCCCTTGTCTATAAAGCTGCCAACCTCTGAGCCTTGAAGGGAGAAGATAAACACAGCTGCCAGCCTTTTCGTTGTACAACCAAGAAAGCCTGGACAACGAGAACACTTGTTTTGGAATTGGTTCAATGAATGCTTTGTCCCTAAAGTCAGGAAGTACCTTGCCAGTAAGGTCTTTTAAAGTTCTTTTGACATGGGACAATGCTGCTGGCCATCCTCATGAGTTAACACTGAAGACATCAAAGTGGTCTACTTGCTTCCAAACATAACACATAATTCAACCCCTAGACCAGGGCATCATAAGGTCCTTTAAGGCTTATTATACACAGTACTCTATGAAGTACTGCCAATGCCACGGGAACCCCAATAGAGAGAACATTGTTAAAGTCTGGAAGGATTACATCATTGAAGATGCCATCGTCGTTACAGAAAAAGCCGTCAAAGTCATCAAGCCTGAAATAATAAATTCCTGCTGGAGAAAACTGTGTCCAGATGTTGTTCATGACTTCATAGGATTTATGACAGAACCAATCAAGGAAATCATGAAAGACATTGTGGGCACGGCCAAAAAGGTGGAGGGTGAGGGTTTTAAGATCTTGGGGAAATTCAAGAGCTAACAGACACCGCAACACAGGAATTAACAGAAGACGACTTGACGGAGATGAGCTTCCGAGCCAGTGCCGGAAGACGGAGGAGATGATGGAGGCGCAGCAGGGCTGGAAAACAACTGACATTAGACCATCCCGCGGGGGAGTTCCAATCACTCAAGACTGCTTTTGACTTCTTTTATGACATGGGCCCTTCTATGATACAGGCACTGAAACTAAAGAAGATGGTGGAAGAAGGATTGGCACTGTACAGAAACAGTTTTAGAGACATGAAAAAGGAAAAAAGTCAGACAGAAATTAGACGCATTTCTGTAAAGTGACACCGAGTGTGCCTGCCCCCCTTCCCTCCCCACCCTCCAGCTCCTCCGCCTCTTCTGCCTCTGCCGCCCCTGAGACAGCAACACCAACCCCTCCTGTTCTTCCTCTTCCTGGGCCTACTCCATGTGAAGATGATGAGGATGAAGACCTTCGTGATGATCCACTTCCAGTTAATGAACAGTAAATGTACTTTCTCTTCCTTACGGTTTTCTTAATAACATTTTCTTTTCTCTTTTTCTTACTTTCTTGTAAGAATACAGTATATAAAACATAGACAAAATGTGTGTTAACTGTTTATGTTATCGAGAAGGCTTCCGGTCAACAGTAGGCTATTAGGAGTAATAATCTTGGGGGGAGTCAACAATTGTACACAGATTTTCACCTGCACGGGGGAGGGGGTCAGTACCCCTAACCCTCACATTGTGCAAGGGTCAACTGTATTATTAAAACACTGGCAGGTTAAAATGTCACTCTAGAAGAATTAGAGGCCATAGACACTTGACTTGTCTGTGTGCTTCAAGGCTGGAGTGCCACGGGAAGCACTTCTCAGCGGGAGTTTCTGAGTCCGTAACATTCAGAACCTTCAAACAGTACAAAGGTGGAGAGGGCTGGCTGTGGAAACAGCCTGTCTGGATTGGGTTACCGCCACTGCCACTTATAGCCATGCAACCGTGTGCTTTTGTGTTTCCTCATTTGCACAAAGACATGGAAAAGAGCATCTTTGTCACAGAGTTGCTACGAGGATTAGACAAGACAATGAATGCATACGCCTGGCATTTGGTAGATACTCAGTATGTATTAGCTATGTACTGATTCATAAGAAATGTTTTTAATGATAGGAGGCATGGAAGAACAATATCAATCAGAGATAGAAAACTCAGAAATTAGATGATAGAATTCAGGAGCAAATTAGAAAAAAAATCATTTCAGGTATAGAGTATTGTTAACTATAGTCAACCATGAAATCTGCAAAGCGATTAGACAGTAAGTGTTCTCACCATGCACACAAAACATATCCACATGTGGTAATAAATGTGTTAATTGACTTGATTGTGGTAATTATTTCACAGTGTGTGTATATGTATCTGTATATCAAATCATCATGTTGTACATCTTAAGTATATGCTATATTTGTCAACTATACCTCAATAAGGCTGAAAAAAATCATTTCAGAAATAAAGACTAAACTCAAAGAAACACAAGAACAAAGGAACACAACAGTAATAGAAGGTGAAATAAGCATCATGTCAAGAGGAAAAAGGGGAGAGAGGGAGGGAGGGAGGAAGAGAGGGAAAAAGGAGGAAGGAGGGAAGGAAGACTTGTGAGAAAGTTGCCATTTGGAAGAGAAGATAGGAAAGAAAAAAGACCCAAGACACATATCATATGAATCACTGAAAAGAAAACCAAACAGAATACTAAAAATTATAATTCAAGAAATTTTCCTAAAATAAAAGAGACATAAATCTGAAAATTTAAAAAGTATATAATGTACTCAGGAAATCAGTCACTAGTATATAATATCATCACATATTCTAGCAAAATTATTGGGTTTTAAATAAAAAGAAAAAATTCTCTGGGTATCCAGGCAAAAAGATCAACTTACAAATAAGGGAAATAAAATCAGATTGTCATCATCAAATGTTTCCTCAGCAAAAACTTTATGTCACCAGGCAATGGATAAAGATATTTAAGATACTTAAGGAAAGAAAATGTAAACCGAGGCTTTTACATCTAAGAAAAGTGGATTTTTCAAGTATTAAGGCCACAGACAAACACAAACATGTAAGAAACCCAAGAATATATTAATACTTTCCACAAGGATTTCCTGAGGAAATCAAGCTTTAATAGAAAACAAGCTTTAAATAACCAAAATGCCCGGAGAGACGAACGTAAGAAAGACGGAAGCAACTGAGCACAGACAATAAAGGTTTTCACTCCTAATATGGCGATCTGTGGACACGGAGTCACTGGGACAGGAAGACCCACTTCTTACTGACTTAAGCAAAAAGAAATCAGAAGATAATCAAAACTTATAAATGATGATCTTTGAACTGCTCCAGATAGTGGCATAGGCATACCCCGGAGACATTACAGGTTCACTTCCAGACCACAACAAAGTGAGTATCACAATAAAGTGACTCATACAAATGCTCTGGTTTCCCAGTGCATATAAAAATTATGTTCAGGCCGGGCGGAGTGGCTCACGCCTGTAATCCCAGCACTCTGGGAGGCCGGGGAGGGTGGATTGCTCAAGGTCAGGAGTTCGAAACCGGCCTGAGCAAGAGCGAGACCCCGTCTCTACTAATAATAGAAAGAAATTAATTGGCCAACTAAGTATATATAGAAAAAATTAGCCGGGCATGGTGGTGCATGCCTGTAGTCCCAGCTACTCGGGAGGCTGAGGCAGGAGGATGGCTTGAGCCCAGGAGTTTGAGGTTGCTGTGAGCCAGGCTGATGCCACGGCACTCTAGCCCAGGCAACAAAGTGAGACTCTGTCTCAAAAAAAATAAATAAAAAATAAAAAATAAAATTATGTTCACACTATACTATAGTCTAATAAGTATAGCTTATGTCTGAAAAAACAATGTACAGACCTTAATTTTAAAATATTGCTAAAAAAAAATGCTAATGATCATCTCAGCCTTCAGTGAGTTCTAACCTCCTCCCTGGTGAAGGGTCTTTCCTCGATACTGATCCAGGCTGCTGACTGATGAGGGTGGTAGCTGCCGAAGGTTGGAGGTGGCTGTGGCAATTTCTTAAAATAAGAATGATAAAGTTTTCCACATTGATTGACTCTTCCTTTCATGAAAGATTTGTCTGTAGCATGCAATGCTGTCGGATAGCATTTTACCCACAATAGAACTTCTTTCAAAATTTGTCATTCCTCTCCAACCCCGCTGTTGCTTTATCAACTAAGTTGATGTGATATTCTAAATCCTTTCACGTCAATTCAAGAATGTTCACAGCATCTTCATCAAGAGTAGACACTGTCTCAAGAAACCACTTTCCGCGCTCATCCGTAACAAGCAACGTCTCATCCATTCAAGCTTTATCATGAGATTGCAGCAACTCAGTCCCAGCTTCAGGCTCCAGTTCCCTTGCTAATTCTACCACATCTGCAGTGACTTCCTCCACTGGAGTCCCGAACACCTCAAGGGCATCCATGAGGGTTAGAATCCCCTTTTTCCAAACTCCTGCAGGTATTGATATTTTGACTTTATCCCATGAATCACAAATGTTCTTAGTGGCATCTAGAATGGTGAACCCATTCTAGAGGTTTTTAATTTACTTTTCCCAGATCCATCAGAGACATCATTATCTGTAACAGGTACAGTCTTACAAAATGTATTTCCTAAATAATAATACTTGAAAGTCAAAAGCAGGCATGAAAACATTAATCTTCTGTACATCTTCATCAGAGTTCTTGGGTGACCAGGTACATTGCCAACGAGCAGTGATAGTTTGAAAGGAATCTTTTTTTCTGAGAAGGTCTCAACAATGGGCTTGAAATATTCAGTAAATTATGATATCAATAAATGTGCTGTCATCTAGGCTTTGTTTTTCCATTTCTAGAGCAGAGTAGATACGGCATCATTCTTAAGGGCCCTAGGATTTTCAGAATGATAAATGAGCATTGGCTTCAACTTAAAGTCACCAGCTGCATTAGCTCCTAATAAAAGAGTCGGCCTCTTCTTTCAAGCTTTGAAGCCAGGTATTGACTTCTCTAGCAATGAAAGTCCTAGATGGCATCTTCTAGGACAAAAGCTAGTTATTTCTAACTTTTGATTTAAAGTGAGAGACACGCAACTCTTCCTTTCACTTGAGAACTTAGAGGCCATTGTAGGGTTATTAATTGACGTAATTTCAGTATTGTCATGTCTCAGGGAATAGGGAGCTCTGAGGAGAGGGAGAGAGATAGAGGAATGCTGGTCGGTGGAGCAGTCAGAACACACACGATACTATCAGTTAAGTTTGCCGTCTTATATGGGAATGGTTCATGGTGTCCCAAAACAATTCCGATAGTAACATCAAAGATCACCATAGCAGATACAATAATAAGGAATAATATCGTGAGAATTGCCAAAATGTGACAAAGAGACACAAAATGAGTACATTCTACTGAGAAAATGGCACCAATAGACAGGGTTACCACAAATCTTTAATTTGTAAAAAAAAAAAAAAAAAAAATTGTAATATCTGTGAAGCACAAGAAAGCAAAGTGCAATAGCCTGGGACCCGTCTAGACTCCTTGGCTTTTCCCAAAACAAGTTAGTAAGGTGGGAATTCAAATTAGCCACCCCATGGTCCAAATAAAATGATTTCTATCACAGTCCAATTGTCTTATCCCATTTTGCGTTGGTATAACAGAATACCTAAGACTGGGTAATTAAAAAAAAAAAAAAGAGGTTTATTTAGTTCATGGTTCTGCAGGCTAGGAAGTTCAAGACTGGGCAGCTACATCTGGTGGCTTCTGGTGACAGCATCATGCTGCATCAAAACATGGTGGAGAAATGAAATGGGAACAGGTCCCCAAGGTGTCAGGCATGGCTTTGCTGGGCTCAGCCCACGTGTCTGCTCTGACAGGCTGGAGTTGCACACTGGTGCCTTCAGCTTTCCCAGGTGGGCACTGCATACTGCTGGTAGCTCGACAGTTCTGGGGTTTTTTGTTATTGTTGTTGTTTGTTTTTTTGAGACAGAGTCTCACTCTGTTGCCCTGGGTAGAATGCAGTGGCGTCAGCATAGCTCACTGCAACCTCAAACTCCTGGGCTCAAGTGATCCTCCTGCCTCAGCCTCCCCTATGGTTGGGACTATAGGTATGCACCATGACACCTGAATAATTTTTCTATTTTCTGTAGAGATGGGGTCTCACTCTTTCTCAGGCTGATCTTGAACTCCTAAGCTCAAGCAATGCTCTTGCCTCAGCCTCCCTGAGTGGATTATAGGCATGAGCCACCATGCCCGGCCAGTTCTGGGTTTTTGAAGCCTGCTCCAGCTTTGACCCCACACCCTGTGCTTGGCATTGCCCTAGTGGGGGCTCTCGGCAGTGGCTCTGCAACAAGTCTCTGCCTGGGCCCCTAGGCCTTTTGATACATGCTCTGAAATCTAGTTGGAGCCCATCATATATCTTCACAGCTCTTGCATTCTACACACCTGCAGAATTAGCACCTTGTGGACTCCACGAGGGCTTCCTGCTTGCACCTTCCAGAGCTGTGGCATGAGTTGCATCTGTGCCCACTTGAGCCATGGCATAGTGCCACCAAGGTTTACAGCTTGTACCTTTCAGAGAAGTGGGTTGAGCTGCACCCAGAACCATTTAAGCCACAGCCAGGGCTGAGGAGCACTGCACCAGAATACAGGGATTGGAGTCCAAGGCGGCCCTGAGCAGTGAGCCCCTGGAGGGTGCCCCGGGCCAGTCACCTGAAACCATTTTCCCTCCTAGAGCTCTGGATCTGTGATGGTAGGGGCAGCCTCAGAAGATCTCTGAAATGCATTCAGGGCCATCTTCCCGTTGTCTTGACTATGAGCACCTGGTTCCCTCCTAGTCATGCTAACCTCGTTAATAACAGGTAGCTCAGCCACACCCTTGTTTTGTTCTTCTGAATATGCTTTTTTTGTTTTTTATGTAGCCAGGCTGCAAACTTTCCAAATTTTTACTCTGCTTCCGTTTTGATCACAAGTTCTGTCTTTAAGTCATCATTTTGCTCCCAAATCACACTGTGAGCTGCCAAAAGCAACCACGTAGCTTCCTGAGCACTTTGCTGCTTAGAAATTTCTTCCACCAGACATCCTAGTTCATCACTCTCAAGTTCAGCCTTCCACAAAGCCCTGGGACATTGCAACTGTGTAACCAGGACGGCCCCTACTCCAGGTCCCAGTACCTTCTCCCTCATTTCCATCAGACCTCATCAGAACGGCCTTTACTGTCCATGTTTCTACAATAGCAACATCCTGGTCACAACCACTCTGAGTTCCAGACTTTCCTTAGTCTTCTCTCCTTCTGAGCCCTCACCAGAATTTCCCCTAATGCTTTACTCATGGAAATCTAGGCTTTTTCTAGCCCATTCCTCCAAATTCTTCCAGCCTTTACCCATTACCCAGTTCCAAAGCTAATTCTACATTTTCAAGTAACTTTATAATGACATCTCCCTTCTTGATATCAGTTTTCTATTTAAGTCCTTTTTGTATTGCTATAACTGCATACCTGAGACTGGGTGGTTATAGGAACTTATTTCCTTCAGTTCTAGATGCTGGGAAGTCCAAGGTCAAGGGGCCACATTTGGGCAGCTTCTGGGAAGGACCTTATCTGTGTCATCACATGACAGAAGGCATCATAGGGCTAGAGAGGCACACCGAGAGCCAAACTGGCTTTTATGACAGATTTAGTATCACGATAACCCATTAATCCACAAATAGATTAATCCATTCATGAGGGCTCTGCCATTCACCTCTTAACAGCCCACCTCCCCAATACTGTTACAGCAGGGATTAACTTTCAATATGAGTTTCAGAGGAGGCAAACATTCAAACTATAGCACCAACCCAGAGAGGATATGCTGACACCACGAGGAAGTTCACACTTTGGGGCTAAGGATTTTGAACTGATAGGAGAGCAGTGAGGAAGATGAGCAGCTGGTGCCAGCGATTTATCCTTTGCTACTACAGACCAATAAACAGGTCTCTGTCTTGATAGCCTCAGTGCAGAGATTTAACATGATGAGCACCATAGCCCCAAACTACCACATCCGAACATCCACAGATAGGTTTTCCCTTCTAACTGGAGGATTTGAGTTTCAATTATGAAAGTTATGGAATAGGTATGCAATGGGAAAATAGGCATGAATGCGATTTTATTTTAGGACAGTCCCCATGTCTGGCGTATAGAAGACAGACTGGAACAGGCCCACGCTGTAGACTATGATACCGGCAGGAGGCAGCAACAAGAATATAAGCTAATGCTGTAGAAACAGGAATAAACGGAAGAATGACTGGATATATATCTTACACTTGATCAAATCGAAGATGCTTTTCATTGTGAGATGCATCATTATTTTATGCATCACCAATAAAGTAAATCTCCTGCCAATTATTGAGAAAATACAAAAAAGAGATTTCCATAGTGAAACTGAAACTGTATTACAGAACTTAAAACACCTCTTAAAATACCTAATGAAACAAGCAAAAGAAAAAATAGTAAAAATTAGCAAAAAAAAAAAATAATAATAACAGCATACACTGAAACAAAAAGTAATTTAACACAGGCAGACAGAAAGTTTTGGTTCCAGTTATGATGGATTAGTTCATATTAAACCAATGTCCCCCTTACCAGCAGATAACAATTATCAACTCCGGGAAAAATATAAACAAAAAACTATCTGAAGACACTGGGGAGCAACTGAAAGCAGATACAAACTGAAGGTGACAGTTGGGAAAATGAACTTTTATTATTATTTGGCTTTTTACCTGATGGCAAGTCCCAGATGAAACTATGCTAAGTGGCTAGAATTTGGATATAAACTCAGGCTTTAGGAATCAGAAAACAGACTTTAGGCCTATCATAGCAGCTGGAAAATAAGGAGGGAAAGCCCAAAGGAAGAGAGGCCTAGAGGGTGATCACCAAAATCTGTGAATAAATTTCCCCAAATCTCTAGCAAACCCCTGAACTACAGATGTGTAGAGCAGACACCCACCTGCCTATCTAAGGACAAAATAACAAAACAAAGAGTTCAGGTATTATTCCCCTCAGGGAGGACAAAGATAACTGTCTGAGTGCAGCCAAGTAAACTAGCTGCCAACACAAAAAAACGTAAATTCTTCAGAGGAACATAACAAAATCCAATGCAAAATTTACTATATCCAGGATAAATTTCAAAATAACTAGACACAGGAAAAAAACCTCAGGAAACTGTGATCGACATTCAAGAAGAAAGGTAATTAATAAAAACCAAACCCTGAGATGACCTAGATGATGAAATTAGCAGATGAAAAATTTTAAATTTTAAATTGAGAGTGTAAAGGAAAATATACTCCTATTGAATAAACAGATAAGAAACCTCAGCAGAACAAGAGAAGCTATAGCAATGTATTGTGTGTCTATAGTGTATGTAAAAGTACAATGTAGGACAGCAATATAACAAAGGATAGGAGTGAAGAATTGGGAAAATACTTTCGTAAGATCCTTACACTTCATGTGAATTGGTACGATATTATTTACAGGTAGAGTCTAGTTAATTAAATACGTATATTGTAAACGGTAGAACAAGCACACAAAATTAATAATACAAAGTCAACAGAAGAAGTAAAACGGAATAAAAATGCTTGATTTACCCAAATTTCTTAAAATTATGCAAACTCTACAGGAGAAAAAGTAGAGGGGTGGATAGACAAGAAAGGAGAGGAACATAATCCACAAAAGGCAAAGATTCCCCTCGGAAGAAAACATAACTCAAGATACAAAATTATTTTACAGACCATCTTAATAAAAACATGAATTTAGTAAAACGAGAACTCAGACAAGATGATAAAACAATGAGATGGGAAATAATACAGTAGACCTAAGGAAACACTATTGTAGAGCTAATAAGTAAATTAGAAACAGCAAGGAATAAAACAGATCTTGGTGAAAATCAAATTACAGGTATAGATAAAAGATCTAAGATGGTCATTGTGAATACAGAGGAAAAAGACAAAAAGAACAAAGCACTTAGAGAGAATGTAATGGATATGGAAGACACAGACAACCCAACAAGGATAATTTGTTTCTCCGAAGTTAAAAATCTGGACAATGAAAGATTTATTCAAAGATATATTACAAAAAATTCTTGAAGAAAGAATCTGCCGATTAAAAATACACTATGTTCTGAAAAATTGATGCAGAAGGTACAACACTAAGACATATACTAGCTATTGCCAAAGAAATTCAGGGATGAATAATTCTTTAGGCAACCAGCCAGAGAAAGCAAATCACCAATAACAGAGAAAATTAAGCAGGCGTCAGACTCCTCCATAGCCAGACTCGGTACCAGAAGGCAATGGATCAGTCTGTGGTGTTTTAAAGAGGATAAATGTGACCCATGGATATTATATCCAGCCAAGATATATTCATCATTTTCTTGAATTTCATTTAAATTTCTATTCTTCCGATACACTCAAGTAAAAGCAAATTCTTATATACAAGAGCATCTATATAAACCCATTTACACACATTTCTTTCTACCTATCCCTCCTTTCCACATATTAATATATGCGTGGAAAGATGCCAGGAATAATGCGGACAGTGGCTATTTCTGGGTACTGAGATTGGTTTGATTGTTTACTTGAATCTTTTACTTGTCTGCATTAGTCCTTGCCTCACGGGGCTGGGAGGAATATGAAAAGATGATACAGAAACATGCTTATCACAGTGCCTGGCGTGGGAAGCTTTAAAAAGTAGAGTACTGGAGTCTGCCATCAGCGATCTTGATTAGTGAAACCAGGCTGAAACCTGAGAATCTGTCATTTTTCAGCCTGCTAGTGAGATGGATCTGAGAATCACAGAAGGTGCTCGTGAATGCTTGCTGCACTGAAGTGAGCGGAGGGCACACAGTGACGAGCCATGTTGAAAGAGCGAGTCGCCGTGGTGGGAAACCCCTGGAGCAAGAAATCACTAAGGAGAAACCCCGTTTAACGCAAGGAAAATGACCAAAGACCTGGAGGGGAGAGTGTACAGCTTAATTATTCATAAATTATCCTCAAAGAACTGGACCCCTGCCCTCTCCAACACTATCCAACAGGTTGGTAACTCTGAGCATTACACCGATGAGGCTGGGCCAGAGACTATTAGCACGAGGAACGATTTTCCTTCTCACGGTTGTATGCCTACATAAGCCTGGCTTCGCATGTCTGAAAAACTGTAAATTACTCAACTATTTGCCCTTTTACATTAAGATTTTTCCCATCATTAAAGGAATATATGTTTATTATAAAAAAAAAAAATCTTTGAAACTACAGAAGCAGCAGAAAGAAAACAAAATAACGCCCAGAGACAGATCACTTCAAGACGATCTGTGAGTATTTTGGAACGTTTTCTCATCAGTCACAGACACTCCACATACATTTTCTACGTTATCACTAACTCTTTGTGGAAATCATCATCCCTGGTGTGAATTGTACTGTGCGCATATGCTGCGACTCAACCCTTTCTCTATTGTTAGGCATTTACATTATTCTTATAAATAATGATACCGTGGCTATCTTTGTAGATAATGTAGTTTCTATATTTGAAAGTATTTCTTCAGGTAAGATTCATAGAGGAGGAATTACCACACCAAAAGATATTGAAATCTTTAGCTTCATACTTTAAAAATACTTACCTTGGTTTCCCATAAGATATCTAAGGTTCAAATCATTATTCGTGCTCAGGTTCTTCAAAAAAACATTATAATCCACTGCGGTATCATTATCGATATTGTAGTGTTTTGAAAACCTAAAATATAAACGCTCTTTAGAAATCAGAAATTATGACACAGTGAATCTACAACGAAGCAAGTTTGTTGCTAAGGTATCCTTTGCACTGGGGTTGACATTCATTTTAATGTCTGTTTCTAGCTACAGCTGGAATTTAAAAATAAACCCTAGGAAATGTTAGTGTAAGATTTTTTGAATTCAGCTACTCCACTTTTTCAGCCTAACAGATGGGTGCACAGAGGTTCGAACGAGGAAGAAACATCACTGGACCTGCTGAGGATTGCCCCTGCTATCCAAACACCCGCGGAGCTTCTCCCTTGTCCCGCGAGAGGGGAAGGAAGCCGGGCGTTTATTGCAAGGCAGCCATCTCTCTACTCAGACAGCAGACGCAGGTCCCGCTTGCAATAATCGGAGGCATATGAGTCCGTTAGCATAAAATTCCTTCACCAGGGAAATCTAGAGCTGGGTGGAGGGGCGAGCGTAGATGATGGTCTTGACTCCACATGTTTCTCTGGAGAGAAACTAAGGCCCACAAATGGCGAGTGGTTTCAAAACAGTGGATGTTGGAGGGGGCAAAGCTTTTCTTGAAGCAGTCTATGATTTTTATATATGATAAGGGATATTTAAAACACTCAACCACTGTGTATCCCTAAAATATATTGAGATACTCTTTTTTAAAGTTAAGTAGAATGTTTGGATTGTTTTTAAATGAATTTTGTATTATTCAAATCTGCCACTTGATAAATGGCTTTCTAGTTAATTTCTCTGTTATTACATTTCTAAAAATTGACAGTTTTTAAATGTTTGGTTATAGTATCTCCATATGTGTTGATCTCTATAATTATCTAATTTTGTACTGCTTTCTAAAAATTGTTATAATTACCACCTAAAGTATTTGCTATTTTTCTGTTTCCCAAATTTAACAAAGAGTAATGTCATTTACTCATTTCAATGCATACCTTTTTTTCCACTTTGATGAATCTTGCCTATTGTTCTAATAAGAAAAATCATCTTTAGATATGATAGCTGCCAGATGCTAACACCGAATCTCCCTAAACAGCTCCATCTTTCAGCCACAGTCTGTCTTGTGAAAATGAGGTGGTAAGCTCGAGAACCCAGAAGGTGGTACCTAACATCCTCCTTTTTTAGTTCCTGTCACACAGAAAGTGTTAGCTAGCCTGCTGCACCAGGAAAATAATACCAGCACACTGATGAGAGGCTCGTGGCCAGCCTTCCGGTTTCCGATGAAAATGCAGCAGCCCTGGAAACCGGCACTTGCTCACAGGAGAACCCTGCCCCGTCTTAATCCCCAGGCCATCCGCATTCACAGTGCCTGCTGCACATTCATCGGGGACAGAAAGGATCCCGTGGCAATGCTTTCTACAGACAAAATTTCAAAACTCAAGCCTCGGTGCTGCACAAGAACGCAGCAACTCAGAGGCTTTTTATAAAAAGAAAGGGTGGGAGACAGAACCATTCCTAAGATACAACAATCGAGGCCCGTGTCACAGGGACCTGAACTCTGGCCAAACTTAGGGAGAAGGGAATGACCCCAATCACCCCATAAACCTCTCCAGCATCACCAGCTGGAACTGTGTTTCACTTATCCACTCAGGCAACAGGCTGACCTTTAGTGCTTTGTTTGTTTGTCCGTCTGTCTGTTTTGCAGGGCTGCTAATAAATTGTTTTGCTTAGATCAAATGCTCTGGCCTGCAGGGCAAAGGAAGGTAGGGTGGAGTGAGATAGGAAAGGAAAAACAAAACCTGATAGGTTTCAAGTGAGCCCTGATTAAGTATAAAACTTGGTAAATTTTATCTCTGGCCTCTTATTTTACATAGGCCGGACAGTATCTGTAGCCTAAAAGGAATTATTTGTGAAAGAGTAAAGGGCACTCATGGAATCTTCATGATTATGATATAGTCACCATGAGATGAGCACCTACTATGTGCAGGTACATCTCAAGCATGTTATGTACATTACCTCGAACCTTCATCCCGGCCCTGCAAGGTGGGCTGCTCAGTTCCCGCTTCTTTAAGAGGAAACTGAGTTTCAGAGAGGCCCACATACTTCCCCAAGGCTGGAGAACTAGGGAGGGCAGAGCACAGACTTCACCTCTAGCATGTCTGACTGCAAAGCACAGGCCATTCCTACCACACCAAGAGCCAAATGTTGATTTCAAATAGAAAGCTGGGAAAGGCAACGCACATAACCTAAACATTTGTACCCCCATAATATGCTGAAATAAAAAAAAAAGAAAGCTGTTAGATAAAAAAAAGGATTCAAAAATGCATTGTGTTTCCTGCTCAAAAACTAAAAAGACGAAGTTAATACTGAAGCAGCTTCTCGAGGAAAGAATATATTCTTGAGCTTCAATGGGAAAAGCATTAAAGCAATTGAAGAAATGGTCTCCTTTTGATCTTCTGTGTTTCCTAGTCTAAAGGAAAGCAATTCTATTATGTTAAGTTTCTGAAGCTGTTATCATGAAAACAGCGTTGTTTTTGAGGCTTAAAAAAAATCTCAAATAAAAATTTGTGGAGTTCTTTATTACTCAATACTTATGAGATGGGGAAACAGACAGTAACATTTTTTATAGATTTACTAGGTTGGAGACTGCAGTGCCAAACACAAGGTTTATTGTCAAATAAAACACTGTTTTGTTTTTTGATTGCCTGTTTTAGAAGAGCGCTGCCTCTGTTCTATAATTGCGTGCACAAAATTATTTAATTTGTTTTGTTTGGATCTTATTCTGGACATTTTCCCAGCCGGAAAAGATGTAAAAATTAAAACATCTATTATGTCTTTTATATTCTGAGGTGGGTTATAAAGAGGAAAAAAGAAGAAGAAAGTGTTCAAAAAGGGTAGGAAATATCCATTTTCTAAAGTCTGCCTGATTTTCAGCCCCTGCAGCCTCAGCGACAGTCACTGCCCTCTAGACTTCCTCACCTCAGGGGCAAATTCCTCAGCTCCACCTCTAGCGGCGGCCACACTCTTTACCTCTTTACGGGATGAGGAAGGCGTATGGGGGCCCATTTTAATAGCAACTTAGAACTCTAGTGCAATGCTCAGGGTGAGATGATGAGGCTCAGCGCTCTGGTCATGGCCTGGAGGGTATTTAGAACAGTGTCTGGGAAAAGGCAGGAGAGGGAGCGGACCTTTCAGCTGGGTACTATATACATTAAGCTGAACTTGGACCATTCTTGTGTGGCTTTCACTCACAACTCAAGTAGCCACGGAAGCCAGGCATTTGGCTTCTTCTGAATAATCTGGAGTTTACTGGAGGCTCAAAAAAAACCATGCCCACGGAAGCCTGCCCTTGGAGTCAGGAGCAGGTGGTGGCGGCTTTCAAACGCCATGAAGCAGCTAAATGTTCTGCTGTTCATCAGCTCCCTGCTGCGCCACCCCCAACCTCAGCAACACAGTCCTCAACGGAAAATTAAGTTTCTGTTATTATATCTGCATGGAGAGCCAACGGGGAGCCCATCAACACACGAATAAATCCTGAAATCTGTCGTTCCTCTCCTAACCCCGGGGCTTTGAGTAAAAATCAACTGTGAACTGAAAACGTGTGGGATGGAGGTCGCGGTGCCCAGCGGGAAAAGAGACAATTGGTGATGGATGCCTCACATCATCTAGATGCACTCAAACCTGCAGGCCAGAGGGCCCGCCAAGATGGTGCTTAGGGAAGGAGAACCGTTAGCTCTCATTTTTGAGAATTCATGGAGAGCTTCAGAAACACGGGACAAAGCCCAGTGAGTGCCTCTTTGAAAAAGAAGGCAGGAGGGAGGAGGACGGATGGATCCAATGAGCCCAACAGGTCTCATCCGGAAGTGGGTTAGAAGCACTGCCGCGTGGTCCCTCGCCACGCCTGCGCGTACTTACTTGCTGTATTCCTCATCCCTTAACTTCAAACAGAAGGTCTCCAGAACTCTTCTTAGCTCATGTGGTTGAACCAGTCCAGTCTTGTTAACATCAATGAGCTTAAAGGCTTTGGTAACAGTTTTAATGTTTTTGAAAACCTATGTATAAAAAGTGATTTAGGAAAAGTCAAAAGATCTAGCGTTAAAAACCAAATGGTAATAAAAATGTGAAAGTTTCTTAATACTTCTTGTAAAACAAAATGTTTTCAAAGACTCACAGTGGTAGGCATTGCAAAATGACATGTTTATGGAAAAAAAGAACACTTTGCATTTATTGAATGTTTTCAAGGCAATTTTCTCTGTAAATGGTCTTAGCAATTTAAAAAAAAACTCTTTCTGATGTAAAGCAATAAGTCTCGTACACAATTCGTTCCCTTTTAGGGCCGTATGAAAAATCTTTTTTGTTAATTGATACTTTAAAACTACAGTTCTGGCATAGCTGGACTTGCACAATTTTTATTTTCACAGCCATATGCAAACTATTTTTACTAGGAGCTAGAAAATATGACTATATTTCAACCCCTCTGAATTTTTTAAAGATATTACAGAAAAGTTTTATAGAGATCTCCAAACTCGGCAAATGCTATTCATCGGGCACACGGACTCGTAAGGCGTTAGGACGGGCCCTGTGGAGACCCAGAACACCAAGGGGCTCCCAGGAGCCACGCCCAGAGTCAGGTGACAGAATCCTGTCAACCACCTGGAGGAAGTACCATTTCCCCAATTTTAGACAAGGAAACTGACCACTCCCCACTCACACTCCACAATGACCGCTGATAGCACAATCATACCCCACACTGCAGCCACCCCCTCCTCGCAAAATCTTTTCAGCTCACTCCCTTGGGTGCCCAAAGCCCGCAGCCTTGATCCTGCCAGGACCACTGCGTGGGCTCCTGCCTCCTTCCACACTCCGCTCCTCTCATCCCCACTTCCTTCCTAAGCTGCCCACCTGCACCCCTGCTCCCTGCCTCCCCGCTCCCCCATACACACTCAGCTCTCTGTTCCCCTCCTCAGCCTCCTACTCCCTTGGCAAGACCCCAGCCAGAGGTAAATTCAACTCATTGCCCCTTCCAAACCCATCCAAACAGCCTGATGGGGCGGGGGGAAAATGTACGGCAGGCATCTCCCAGGCTTCCAGCAAGGATGTGGTACTGCGTGGTACTCCCTCTACGGCTACGTCAACTCCTACACGCCACCACCCTCACACATGCTCTCTCACACACGTGCACACACACACACACACACACACTCACATATACCCCGTCCGAACAGCCATTCCCACCTTCTCCACCCTCCTAACCTCCAGTTTCTCATCTCACCTCTTTCCTCTCCACTGACAACCCTGCTTCTTATTTTACAGAGGAAACAGAAGCCACTGCGGGACAATGCTCCCATGCGCCCACGCTACCGTCTGCCCAGCTCCATGCTCAGATGAGGTGCCTCTTGTCCTGTTCCAAGGGATGAACCCCTGCGATCCCACCAGGCAGTCAGGTGGGCTGCGCGACCACATGAGCCTGTCCCTGTGGCCACGCAAGGATCTGCTCCTGCACTGTCCGTCCGGCTCACTCCGAGGCCACCCTGTTCTGACACACCATCTCAGAGCAGAATCCCTCCTTGCCTCTCCTCTTCCTCTTGTCACCTGTTCCCTTGCACAGAAATCCCCTCTCCAGATTGTCACCAATGAATCTCCCCACTCTCTCTCCTAAAATCACTCCCATCACTTGTCACCACCACTGCACAAACACTGTCCTTGTCGAGGTGACCAAAGATTTCTACTTCACCAGACCCAATGGCAGCTTCCCAGTCCTCATCTTGCTGTCCCAGCAGCAGCATCTGTTTGACACAGCTGCTGGGCCCTTCTTCCTTCAGGCACCTTTCCTCCTTGGCTTCCAGATCCCTCTCTCTGCTTCTCCTCCAGCCTCTCTGGCATCTTCTCCATCTCCCTCCCTGGCTCCTCTTGTCTCCCACCTTGAAGCCTGGAGCCTTCAAGACTCAGTCCTCGGCCCTCTCTGTCCTCTGGCCACACTTACTCCTCCACAGGTCAGTCCTGTGGCTTCAGTGAGCAACTGAAGATTCTCAAATGTCTGCTCGAGCCCTGCACTCTTCTCTAAGCTCAGGTTAGCACATCCAACTGCCCACTTGACACACACCTCGAGGCCCTAACAGACATCTCAGATTTACCAAACCCAAGCTGCTGCCCCTACAGTGTCCCACTCTAATAAATGGCAAATCCATCTACCAGATTCCTTTTTCCTCACATTCCACATCCAGGCTACCAGGACAGCCTAGCAGCACCTCCCTTCAGCACGCCTCCAGAATCCAATTGTCTCTCACCCCCTCCGTCCCATACCCTACCGGCTAGTGCAACAGCCTCCCACTTGGTCCTCCAGTTTCCACACCGGGCTCCACACAGCAGCCAAGGTACTCTTGTGTAAATGCACATCTGAGCACACCCTCCCCTGTGCACAGCCCTCCGGCGGCTCCCGTCCTGCCCAGAGTAAAAGGTAAAGTCTCACCGAGACTACCAGGCCCCCACCCCACCCCTGACTGGCTCCTGGTGACCCTCTGGCCTTGTCTCCCACCACCCATCCCCACTCGCCGTTTCTGGCCACACCAGATGCTGCTGCTCCTCGTGAGTGGGTGGCTTTCCCTGCCTCAAGGTGCTGGCACTTGCTGTTCCTTCGGCCTGGAACATTCTTCCCCAGATGTCCACTGGCTCACGGCCACTTCACTCAGGCTTTGGCCAACTGTCATTGTGTCAGAAAGGCCTTGCTTGACTACCTGTATAAATTAGGGCTCCCCAGCCCCAATACTCTATCTTCTTCCAAGTCCTCCTCACCAACAATGTCACCCCCGTTTGTCTTTATTGTCTACCCATCCTCCCCCCCCCCACGAATGCTGGCTCCCTAAGAGCAGGTTCATTCACTGCTTGGTCCCAGGGTCTAGGACAGCATCTGGCACAGTGTGGACGCGCAGTAAATATTTATTTGAACGGATGAATGAATTTGTCTTCTTCACACGTGCTTGGAAAAAAGCCACACTCTAAGGGAGGCTAGTGATATGTCTGCAAATACCTCCTCAGACCACTGGTCCACACACTCAGGCCATCCTGAGTGTATTAATCATAATGTCCATCCAGTATCAGTGCAATAATGATTACAGTAATATGATCTTTGCATAAATATTAACTGAATGAATGAATGCTGGGTGCACAGCCCTGCGTTAAATTCTATACAAACCTCCCAACTGGAGAACAACTAACAACTAGAGAATGCTGGCTAACCTGACCTCAGAATCCAAAACCGGGAGAACCGAGAGAAGACAAGAGGGCCCGGTGCCAGCAGGAGCAAAGCCGGTGCCGGTGCCTCCGTCCTCAGGGCCATCGCTTTGTCTAAAAGAGCGAGCCTTCGCCTCTGTGAGCACTCGGTCCCGTGGCCAAATAAAAATCTCAGCACCTCGTCTGCTGTCAAATCTCAATTCACCTCTTTTGGTAAAAAGGAGGACATGAGGCGATGCGCTTTTTTAAAAACCCAGAGCAACCCATATGGATCTCCAGCGCGGAAAGCCAGGAAGCAGCGAGCCTGGCACAGAACTCACACCCACCAGAGGTACGTCTCCAAGTTTCTTATCGTTTGTCAGACTGAAGTTTGGCAAGGTCTGAAGCACTGAGCTGCAGATGGTGAGGCTTATCAAGGCAACAGAGTTAGGGCGTGGCGTACAAGACTTGTCCCGCACATGGGCGGAAAGGAGGAAAAAGTAAGAAGGAATAAGATGGCTCAGGGCCCCCAACAGTAGTGACCAGGCCCCGTCCCACCCCGTTTCCCTGCCCTGCCGTGGTCCCTGCGCCCCAGCCACACCCAACTATTTAGAATTCACAAGCACATCAGGGGCTCTTCTCACACGCTGAAAAGCCTGCGAGGCCATGGCCTGACCTCTGCCTTATCTCCCCCGACTCTGCCCCGGCCGCCCGGCCTGCTCACGCTTCACGACTCCCTCCCCCAACCCTTTCCGACCACTTGCGTCATTTTTCTTCTTAGCATTCATCAACACCTGGACCATTTCATATTTATTTCTGTATCTGTTTATTGTCTTTCTTCCTCCATTGAAATGCAAACTCCTTAGAGCAGGGACTTGGCTCTGATTGCCACCCATAAATATGTGCAGAGTGCTGCCCCCGCCGCTGCCCTGGAGCAGGAGCAGGATGCGGCACTTCTCCTCTGGCTTTCCTGATGACCCTCCCATCCAGTGGCTGGATCCCCAGGTCCATCTTGACACCTTGGCTTATTCCTGCCTGATCTTGGTAACCAGCTCCCTTCCCTGGAGCGGGGCCCCTGCCCACGCCCTGCCTGGCCTCTGCTGTCCAGCCATTCCCTTTCCACCCTTCAAATCCCCACCTCGTCAGGGAGGAGCACTCAGAGAGCCAAATCTGCTGCGAGAGGGGAGAACTGGAGCACAGTTAACAGAAGGAGAAGCCACTGCTGCCTCTTCCTCCTTCCAAATCCAGCATGCTTCTCAGAAGAGAATGTTCCTCTTGCCCTTATTATTGCCCAAAGAGATCAGCCAGAGAAAGGCGATCTCCTAGCCTGACTTCATTACCCATTGTACCCCGACCTCCCTGCACCCTGGGCCCCCCACCGCACCCCCGCTGCCTTTCCTCCGAGCACCTAACTCCCTGTATTCCAGGTGCGGCACACTACTGCCCGCCACCTGACTGTGTGCACCTGCAAGCTAAGAATGGCTTTAATATTTTTAAATGGTTGAAAAAAATCAAAAGAAGACTAATATTTCATGACATGTGCAAGTTATGTGAATTTCAAATTTCAGTATCTATAAATAAATTTTAGTGGGACACATTCGTGCCCATTCATTCATTTACATATTGTCTAGGGCTGCCTCCCCGTCGCAGCCCAGTGGAATAGCTGGGCAGACATTCACTCTCAGCCCTTTACAAGTAAGTTCCCCTAGCCGTGTTCCACTCTCCCAGACTCCCCTTACTTGCATCTGAGCCGGTGAAGAAGTTTCAGGGGAGCTTTCTGTGCCCAAACACAAGGAAAAGCACTAAGGATTTTTAAAAAAAGAAACAAAACAAGAGCTAGTTCTGGCTTTAAATTAAAGGCTCAGAAGCCTGGAAATGGGCCAGAGGCTTTTTGAAGAAGCTGTCCCACAGAGTTCCCCTCCCAACCATCTTCCCCACCCTTGCCATGCTTTCCCCACCCTGGGTGGCCCATGCCCAGCTGAGCTACTTCTAGTCCAGCTTGCTGAGCACTGCTCTGGGCTGCCTGCTAGGGTGTGCCCAAGCATGTGCCCCCACTGCACCTGGACCCCCACCTCCCCCCAGTATCCCACCACACTCCGACACCCCACCGCACCCTGGGCCCCCACTGCACCCCGGCACCCCATCACACCCAGGCACCCCACCACACTCTGATTCCCCTCTCCTACCCTGACTCCCTGCACCCTGTCTGGCTCCATTGCAGCCTGACAACCCTGCACCCTAGGCCTCCCAGCACACAACCTGGCCCTATCCACCCCCGCCTCCCCCATGACACTCCGCCCCACTCCACTGCACCCCCAGCCCAGCCCCCATCGCAGCACTGCAGACCTTGATAGCAGGGCAGTATGTGACCTTCTGGGTGTCCTTAGGGCCCAGGTCTGGTAGATGCTGAAGATCTTGGGGGTGACCAGTGAACCAAGCAGTGTATGGAGGGAACCATGAGGACGGCCTGCAACTCCCAGGCACTCCAGTCTAGGGAGCAAGGCTGGGGAAGGGCAGGGTGGAAAGCTTCAAGTTCTGAAGTATGGCTTCACAAACTAGAACCCCTTACCTAACACTTAAGGCAAAGAAATGAAGACATTTCACATAGAAGCAAAGTAAAAGAAGGAAGTTATTTGTAAAAATAAAAATAATAATTTTGTTTAAAAAAACAATAGGAGTAAAATGTAAATTATTTTTTAAAAAAATATTTGGGTGAATTTATGAAGGGCAGAATCATAAATGTCACTACAAGAAGCAAAAAAGGTCTGACCTTGAAGACTACAGCCAGGGAGTGGAGGAAATAAACACCTTCTCCCAGGTGAGGTGGTTTGCCCCAGGCGAAAAGCACAGAAAACTGCTCTGGGCTGGAGCTACCCCACTGGAAAACCCCAAAATCGTCTCTCTCCCTCCTTCTTCTCCACAGGGGACTTGAAGAACAGACTAGTGCAGTGACTAGTTGCTGGCTCTGAAATGAGGCCCTCAATCCCAGCTCCACACCTATTATGCAGGTAACCTGAGTGAAGCGACCTGACTCCTCCAAACTTCAGTTTCCTCATCTGTGAAATGGAAGTGAACAAGGGCACTGTACAGGTGTGTGGTTAACGTGAAATGAGCTCTTGTGTGCAGATGCCTCACGCACGGAACGCATTCAGTGAATGGTGATGTGATAAGAACAGCTGACTGGGATCAACGACTGAAGACAGAGTTCCAAATAACCAACTGACCACACATCCTTGTCAGGGAATATTAAGTGGCTGAACTGGCACTACTCTCCCCAACCCCAGTCCCTCCCTTCCCTGCCTCCACTACCCCACCACTCAGCCTAAGATAGCAGAAGAGTAGAGAGGGAGGAAAGTCTTGAATAGACACAAATCCAGGTCTGAGAATAGGGCTTGAATCAATGAATAATTGTTGAAAGGGTAGATGGATGGATGATGGATGATGGACAGATGGTGCATGGATGGATGGATGGATGGATGGATGATGGGTGGATGGATGGATGATGGATGGATGAGTGAAGAATGGATGGATGATGGATAGACAGATGAGTGGGGTGGATGGATGGATGGATGGATAGGTGGGTGGGGTGATTGCAGCATTCATAGGGAAGAAGCTTTGGTAAGCCAAGGAAATCCTTGTACAGCCAGGACAGGTAACTGCAAGAAGGGCAGATAGGCATCTCATGCCCCAGTAGATTCAGTGATCTGCTCTCCACCTTCCTGGGTAGAGGAACAGAGAGTTGTACAGAGAGCAGAGCACGGCAGGAGGATCAGACTGAAGCAGCCAGAACACCTACTGTTGGCATGGACAGGCCGTGTGAATTTTCCACGGTTGAGAGGCTATCAAGAAAGGTAGCAAGCTTGAGTTATCCTGCTCCCAAGGGGGTGCTCCTCAGGTGATGGGATCCGAGCAGCAAAAGGATGTGAGGTGGACCACCAGAAGCGGGAGCTGAGGAGGTCCAGAAGGGGTTGTCAGAGCCGATCCCTCTCGTCAGGAAACCATACAGTTCAGGGCCCCCCAAAGCACTGTCCTACTTACTCCCATGTGCCACATGAGAGAGCAGCCTTTATATACTGCCCAGAAAGGACAGCAGCCAAAGGAGAAAGAGACGTGCTCATCACAGACCCCATGACTGCAGGAGAGAGGAAGCAGAGAGAGGAAGAGAAGGCCCGGCAAGTGAGCAGGCCGTGCCCCTTCCCACTGCAGGGCCCTCGAGCTGGGAGGAGCAGGGAGAAGAAGGGTACGTGGAACCAACTCTGACCTTGAGACTTAAACCCAACTTACCTGCACTGGACTTGTTTATACCTAAGTGTGACCAGAGAGCCACGAGATCTGCCTAAGATATCCTTAAGGGATGAAAAGGGAGATTCACCAGTGTCTGAGAACAGTGAGAGGAGAGAAATCAAACTGCTTCATATTTGTACCCCACTGAGTTCAGATGGTTCAATAAACTGCCAACGGTGGATGCTATTATTACTCTATAGTTCTTTGTTTAAAATTCTTTTTACAGCACTTTGAGCTCCAGGAAGGAAAACTGTGAACCCAAATAAATATGACCACCCAGGCTTTAAAGGAAGTGAGAAAAGGCCTAATGTTTCCTCTCTGAAGCCCAGAATCCCCACTCAGCCTACAAAATAATCCCTCTGGAGGCCTGGCTCTGATGCGGCACGGGGGAAGCTGCTTCATGCCGAGTGTAACCTGCAAACAAACTTAGACCTTTCACAGGTTTATTCTTATTGTCCACCCGCTCACCCTCCCAGCAGCTGTTTTCTGTTCAGCTCCTCATCTGCTCACCCACAGCTACTTTTTCTCGCCTGCTTCCTAAGAGAAGAGGCCCAGGAACCAGGAACCGCACCCCCTCCCCACGGCTGCAGACTGAGCCCCAGGGGGAGGGGGCTGTAGGCGGCCCCACGTGTCTTGGCTCTGCAGCAAACGGAGGGGTTCAGCACCCACGGCTGTCAGTCTGGCACCTCTCTGTCTCCACTGCTAAATTCGTTTTAAATTTAAGAAGTAAAAATTTTAAATGAAACCATGTCAAAGGATTCCTCTTACAATAAACACATCAATGCTCATTTTCCTTATTATTCTACTTTTGGCTATTTTGTATAAAATCTTTAATTAAAGTTTTTCTTTGAAATTGTCATTATCAACCCAGAAGAAAGCAAGGGGAAGAAAGAACAACACAGCTGTGCAGATACGCAGCACTATTCAGGACTAAATGAACTGGAACGGAATCAGTAGCTTGACTGTTATGTTCTTAGCGTTGGCTCTGTATTCTCAATAGCACAGTCTAACTTGTCACTTTATATCGATTCCATCTGTTTACACTCTGCAGAGTATTGGCTTCCCACCGTGAACATTTCCTATTTACCAGCTGGTAGAGATGAGCCAAACCAGATAGGAAAAAATTAGACTGCATTCAAACCTCATAAACACAAACTTTCAACTCGGGGCCATGTGGGCAGAGCAGCGACCGGCATCGCTCACCTTTAACAAAGGCTTCCCTTCCCTGCCTCCGGGCTGACACGGTGTCTCACTGCCCTGGCAATTGCCTCCACAGGCCAAGGACTATGCGCTTACTTACTGAACATATGCATACCCTGCCTTTACCAAAAATTGAACAAGCTCACATAAAAAGACATCCAAACGAAATCCACAAGAATGGAGAAAAGAAAGATGACCAAAAAAATTGCTAAAGAAACCTAAAAGTCACAGTGACTACGATGGAGCAAAAATCTGATCTTGGGTCTCCTTGCAGCCAAGGTGAAGAGGGAAAGTTGCAGTGGTTATATACTCCACAAGTGATGTAAGCCTTCCCCCATTAAAAGCATTCCATTTTTAAAATGCTTACCTGCAATGTATAGCTTAGAGACATAGAGACATACTAGGAAACTTTAGCTACCCATTGAACTTACAACACAGCTATGAAAAGTAGTCCCAAGTTTATATAATGAAGGTCTTAAAAAGGGTGCCAGATTGATAAGAAATACTTCTCTCTTCTTTCTTTCTTACCCAGCCCACACTCATAGGATGGGAGATCCCTTGCAGGTGCCACAGACCAAGAATACTGGGGCTCCAGGACTCCACCCCAGCTCACTCCTAGGACAGGGCTGCACACCAGGAGAAGCAAGCTGATGAAGCTCGGGGTCTACCATCCCTACCCAGCACCGCACTACTTGTTTGGACATCATGGCGGAGGATCCTGCTTTGAGAAAGGCAGGCAGATAGAGGAGGATTGCTCAGGTTAAGTGAAAAGTTTCCCAGGCTGGGCCAGTGCTGGGTACTGCCACATTGCTACAGCACTTTGCCAAGATCCCGGCCGGCCACAGACCACCTAACGTTAAGAGCTAGACCAGAATCACGTTTCAGAGTAGAAAAGGACGTTGCCTGCCACTTCCCCCAGCATTTCCCAAAATGGCGTTCCTCCAAACACAAGTTCCTCTGGATCTTAACTAGAGCTAACCAATACGTGTGCGGGAAGGCTGGCTCTGGCAACACTGCATAGATATCTGCACAGTGGCCTCCTCTGAGCCTCTACTGTGCGAACATACACTGTGAACCCTCAGGGACCAGGGGAACAGCACTGGAGGAGCTGGGGTGAACTCTAGGAGACCCGAGTCAGCAGGACCCAGAGACACGCTGGGTGTAGAGGGTGACGGAAAGGAAAGCCAAAGTGGTACCCAGTTTCTGGCTTGGCGACCTGAGTGGATGAGACCAAGAGTGCAGGCTCTGGCACAGGTTTGGGAGGAAGCTCCTAAGCCCACTCAGTGACACAGAGTGGGAAGTGCCTATGTCCTCTCCCTTCACCCCTACAGACATCTTTCCTCCTCGAAAGTTGACCCAGTTCATGGGGAAACATCCACCCTCTGCCTTCCTGGCTTCCTTCCTCTGTTCATTCATTAATTCCAAGATTTAATAGCCGCTGGTAGGTACAAGCCATCTGGAGTCCAACCCTTCCTCCAAGGCCAGGCTAAGACTGAACACCCTCCATGGGCACCATCCCAGCAGTCAGGAGGGGTGACTTCCCCTTATAAACTCTTTGGGAGTTTACTGTCCACAACACTCAGCTGACTTCCAGCAAGAGCAACTCACATTGCTTTATTCCCCAAATCCTCCTGGTTAAGGCGATACGCCAACCAATAAACACATTTCTAAACCACTGTAATGTGTGGCTTATGCTTGTGTTTCCACTGAGGATGAAGATCAGACCCTAGTCTTCTTTGTATCCCCAGTAACCACATGGTGTCCCCCCTACCCCGTCACCAGCACGTGCTCAACAGATACAGGCTGATGACCCTGATAAGAGGGTAAACGATGACGTCAAAGCCTGATAATAAGCAGCCCTGACTCCAGTTGCACTTCCAGAAAACTGACCCATTAGGCTGCCGACAACCAGCTCCAAAATACCCCCTTTCTCACATCATAACCTCCTTATCAGAAACTTTCAATCATCCTCCTCCCCACCATCCCTTGGGGTCCAAACCAGGCCTTCAAATACTTCTATCTTTTTCTCCAGCCTACCTGTCAAAACTGATCTGTCCCAACCTGCACTGAGAAACAGAACTCTCCACAGGACAGTCCCAGGGCTTACCTCTGCACGGTGCCCGGCCACGTCCCCACCGCCCCCAGCTCCAGGTCCTCTTCTCACGCCAGGCTGCAATTCTGAAGGCTGTCCCCACATCACCTCCCCTAGTCCATTCGCAGCACGCATTGAAGCCCTGTCCCGTCCATGGTCCAAAGCCAAGCTCCAATCTCACCTCATCGAACTGTTCCAAGCACCATGAACTTTTCTACGACACTTTATTTATTCATACAATAAATATTTGCTAAGTACGTATCAGGTGCCAGGAACTGTTGAAGGCACTGAAGTTACAGCAGAGAGCACGACAGAGAAGACGCCTGCTCCCACAGGACATACATCCTAGCCGTGAGCAAGTAAACAAACAAACAAACGAAATTCCAGAATGTTCTGAGCGTTAAAGAAAATACACAATTTAGATGGGGTGGTCAAAAAGCATCTCTCTGGAGAGATCTCTCCCACAGAGCTCTGTAAGTCAGGATGTTTAACTGAAGTTCACTCAACGTGCTGGCAAAGCCACGGGCCATCTTCACCAGAGGAGTCTGACGAGATCTGCCTTATGTTTTGAACAGATAACTCCGGCTGTGTGTGGAATACAGACTTCCAGGAGCAAGAGAGGGAAGAGGAAAAACCCTAAGGGGTCATCAGCCAAGCACAGGCCACAGACGGCGGTGGCTTAGGCTGTAACGGTGGCAGCAGGCGGGGTAGCGGTTCAGGATCCAGCAGCTGCAGGGCTGGATACGGGAGCGGCGCCGGTAAGGGAGAAGCCTGAGGCCAGCCCTCAGTTTCTGCTTGAACGAACAGCGCATGGTGGGAACAGTTCCTAACCCCGGGGGAGACACAGGGAGGAGGCCTTCCTGGGGTGGGGGAGGACAATCAGAAGTTATGTTTTGCCCTGCGGACCCTGGTGAGTCGGGGCCCCAGAGAGGAGGTAAGTGTGGGCATGACGAGCAGAGGCCTCAAGCTCGCCCTCTGCAGCAGTGAAGCGCAGCCGCCCGCACCGTCATTAACTTTCCACGCGAGAACTCACTTGTCTCAAGTCCTTCAAACGCAGACTCCCAACTGTTCTGTCTCACTTGCATGGGCCCAGCACTATGGGGAGTTCATTTTACATTTATCCTCACACAGAACCCCAACAACATTAGAAAGCCTTGCAATATTGTTTCCCCATTTCAGAGACTCGGAAAGTCTCGAGAGAGACCGGCTGCCTTGGGGCCACTTGGAGAGGAAGCGTCGGTGCTCGGACGCACACTCGGGCTAGCTGAGGCAGAGAGCTCCAGACTGTCTCCCACACTGCGCTGCGTTAAACATTCACCCCTGCAATCTTGTGTTTGCACTATTAATTTGCCACATCAGGAAGATGTTATTTTTTTTAAAAAAAAAGATAAACAGTCTGTAATAATTACAAATTCTGACAGAATCTTTGCTGTACTTTCCTCATGAAAGCTTTAGTAAATTAATAATAGAGCAACCAAAAATAGGTCCTGAGGGTAGAAGTATATTCTATATAATTTTTTTATAAAATGGCAACTGATTATTTTGTGGTGTGAGATTCTCTAGATCAAAATGTAAGTGCTACTCTTCATTTAGTTGCACGCAGACACACGAATAAAAGCTGTGACATTATTAATCACTATATTCAGTTATGATTGATAGGCTTTTCTGCGGGGAGGAAAAAGTGCCTCAGATACAATCTGTCCCAACAGCTCTGCGATATGCTAATATTTTCTTCAGATGAAAGAGGAGATGTGTTCAAATACCTGCTACAATAGGCAATTAATAGCAAGTGCACCAAAGTAGGGCCGATGCAAGTAAGATTAGGAGAGTCTCAGGAATTAACCAAGCGCTTGTATGTTAATTTAGTGAACGGCCTCATCTGGAGTCTGACACAGCCTTTTCATCAGGCAAAACACACTGCACTCTGGTCTATTCAGCCATGCTAATGTGGTTTATAATATTAGGTATGTTTGTGAAATGGTTGTGACTCAGACTAACAACTTATTCTTTATTCCTTGATCAGGAAATTTTTAAATCTCTTTTTAAAGAAAATTCACCAATTTAAGAAAGTGAGTCTACCCATCACTTTTGCCTCTTCTTCATGAGGATATTACAGAGCAAGCAAGCAGCTTAGTGGCTATAATTATTTACTAATTGCTGCTGAAATGCATCTATACAACTCCAAGGCACCAGAGTAATCCCATAAAAACTTGTGTCGGATCACCCGGTGTCCGACAGACACACCGGTCACAGCTGACTGGGTAGACCAGATGTTCTGACATCATGGAGCCCAAGTTTTTGAGCCTTTTTTCCTTCTGAGAGCTCTCTGCCTTAGGTAGTGACGTGGGTAGCCAACAGCCTGGGGCTTTGGATGGTATTTTTCTTTTTCTACTTCTCTAACTGAATTATACATTCTTGAATTCTAGCCTTCAGTTAAGGACAGTTTTTGTGTGGGCAGGAGAGAGGAAGAGTCATGACATTTCTGAACACGTGCTGTGTTCTCATACAGGTCAGAGTGGCTTCCTATTTCGCAGTAATTCCCAGGATAGGGCTAACAGTCGCCCCACCTCAGTGGCAAGACGGGATTTTCTTCCTATATTAGCCATTTCTGCCTTCAGCTCATGTGGCGAGTTGACAGATGACAAAACAGAGTGAAAATCCAAACCTCTGTCAGCCTGGCAACACGCAGAAGCTCTGCTAGAGTCCCTTCGTTCCTGGCAGATTCCTCACCTGAAGAAAGTGTAGCACCTGGCTGAGGTCTCAGACACCGCCCCTGCTGTAGGATGGGCAGGTGGGAGGGGGTGGGAGAGGCCGGACACCAGAAAGAGACCAGAGGGAAAACCTCCCAAATGCCCATTTGAAGCAGATGCTACGTGGACAGAAAGACGACTGCGGTTGGAACAGAACTCCGTTTACTTGCACAGCGATGGTGAACAGACTTCTCTCTGCCATGGGCTGGGTCCACAACAGGCATAACAAGCTGTCACTTGTGCTGAACGCAAAGCAAGTGTCGATGTCTTCCCTGAAGAGGGCCTCCGAGAGGCCCTCAACAAATCCCTCCACCTCCTGGGAGACTCTGCGAGCAAAGCCCCTGAAGACCAGAGAACTGAAGAGCCAGGCTAGGAGACGTCCAGTTAAAGGCGCAGAAGAGCAATGAAAGCACAGGGTCATGTTTATGACCAAAGTGAAAAGCAAGGGCTGAGACAGCGAGGGCGCTCGAGGTGTGGGCAGGACTCCGAGTGGCTGCTGAGTGGAACCTGAGTGCGGAGCAAGCAGACCCACAGCCAGGCGGAGCTGAAGAGGGCACACTGAGAACCACCTCTGGGCTTCCAGAGCTTCCTCCTCCCCCAAATGCCAGGCCCCCTGGGACAGACAGCACCTCTTCCCACGAAGCCATGGAGCACAACTACCAAAGACAGAGATGGGACCTGGAGATCATCCAGTTTGGCCCTGTCCCTTGCCTAATGGAGAAAACAAGGCTCAGAGAGCCCAAAGGATTGTAACTGGATAATGAGCGTAAACATGGACACATATTGGAAGGGCCTGAGTGCCCACAAAAAAGGGAGAGGCTGAGAAACCAACCATCAGACCAAGCTCACTGCAGAAGAAAACAGCGAGAAAGTGTGAGCATTGAGATTCAGTCAGTTTGGGGTTCCAACTGCTGATTATTTGCTGGTTTAGGAAGGCTAGTCCACACATGTACCAGCAAAGTCTGCCTCCAAAGATTCAGATACATCTGTATGCATTCTTGACTCAACTAAGCCATGTGGACTTACATTTAAAACAAAATAGTTAGCATTTTTTCATTCCCAAACTGTAACCATCACCCAGCAATGACAACATGTGTATGCGGAGTTCTACACATGTACAGCAGCGTGTATTCCTGTGCTAACGCCCAGGTATTCTTCTCGGTCTCCAACTGGTGTGTTGCCATTGACAGGATCAAGTCTCCCTGGAAGCATGCCACTGCACACAGCAGACAGAGAGGAGTAGACTTGCCTCGTTCTGTTTATTTCGGGAGGAGGAAGAGATGAGATTCGTTTGTGTCTGTACGTGTACTCCACAGGACGCTGCAGTAATCAGCATAACAGCTGGCATTGCTAAAGTGGGTATTTTTAAGCCACACAACAGCATTGCCGGTGGGTGGTGTTATCCCCACTGACAGAGAGAGAAACCCAACGACAAGGACTTGTCTAGGGCCACCTGGCTGACAAATGGCAGAGCCCCAAGATGGAAATCCATGTCTGACTGTGTCCTGAGGTCAGTCTTGTCCACTCCGCCTGCCTGCCCAGGGTCGGGGTCATAGGTAGACTTTGGGCTGCAGAACACCTGGCAGAGGATACCCCACACTGCCCTGTCCTCAAGGGAAGTGGCATGAAAACTGACGGCACTGGCTTAAACTCACGCTTAGTAGGAGGGTTTCTGTGGGGAGGAGGCTGGGATAAAAAGGGACACATTGAAAGGCTGGGTAGTGTCAGAGTTCCTTTGGAGATCTGCTCATCAGAGCCCTCTTTTTGGTAGGTCGCGGTACTGGCCCATCCACACCCTCCGCATTGCCCGCAGTGCTGCAGTATTGATCCGTAACAACATTTACGCTGCTATGATGACTGTCATGAACAGCGGGCTTTCGCCGGAGGATTTTATTTTATTTTTTAATTATCATGGGTACATTATAGTTGTACCAGAAGTATTTTGTGATTGACACAAGTTTCTGAAGAGATAAATAAAAGACATCATAAATAATATCAATCATATTATTAATACATATTTCTTACAGAATAACAAATGGGCCACAACGAAAGAAGCAGATAATTATACCAGTGTTCTCATCGACATCAGCTATAGAGAAACAGGTTTTTAGGAGCACATAATGCTAAAAAATTATCACATTAAGATGAATTTTCTGGTGTTAATGGTATCAGCCAGGGAAATGGAGACAAACATTTTGTAGATCTCTGGCTATATTTGATTTTGAAATGTATGAAAGTCTCAGAAGAGTTCAAAAAAGAAAGAAAATTTGTCACATTTCAAACCAACATATTGAATCAAATAAATTAAACCCTGATTCTCAAACTGCTCATGTAACTGACAGGCTCAAATGCATTTTAAAAAGTAATCCGATTCCAACCCCTGAATGACATTATCATCTCCTCCCCTCCTTAACCGTAATCAGCAAATCGGAACAAAGCTATATGCTCTTTTTCTGAAGACGTGTGGCAGCTTCTGTGGCTATATTGCTCAATACTTAAATATATATCATTTTGAGTTCGACTGTTTTTTATTTTTTTACCATGCTGCACTTGATTGGCATTTACAAAGCAGTCGTTTTCTCTTTCTAAAGAAAAACCTGCTCAGTGTTAGACAAAGACAGAGAAAGCAGCCCTACTAATAGTGATCTAAAGTTAATACAAAAGCAATTAATGTTCCAGGACTGGTGTCATTTATCAAAAGAGACGCCGTCCAAGGCGGTCGGAGCAGCCCGAACATGAGCTTTCACGCTGGCTTGTTATCGGAAGATCTATTTAGTCAGATGACTCTGACCCGAGCACTCAGATGACAAGGTGGCTCATTTTGTGTTATCTATGTCTGGTAACAACGACTGTTGACAAAGGATGGGGGGAAAATCATTTTTAAAACTCTCCATTACCTTTTCTCCCACTTGGGTTTCAAGTTCTTTCAGTGTCCGGCAGCAATTAATTTCATTCCCACCTCTCCTTAAAAATAAAAAAAAAAAAATTCTTTGTTAAAACGTTTTAACTCAATAAATGTTTACATAAGACATGCAGAGGTCAAAATTGCAAGGATTTCTAAATAATCTATTTTAAAATGAAAGGTATCTCTTATGTGCTACCATCTGCCAGAAGTGTGAACTTGGGCAAATTACTTAGTTTCTCCATGTCTTAGTTTCCTCATCTGTAAAATGAAAGATAACAGCATTTACTCCTCCTAGGGTAGTGTGGGGATTGAGTAATTACAGCTGATATTTAATGAGCACGTGCTATGCACCAAGCCTTAACAGGCCGGGTCTCAGTAAACCTCCCAGCAGCTCTGTGGGTTAGGCCCCTTATCATCCTCACTTCACAGAGAAGCAGGCTGAGGTCTTTACAGATGAGGAGGATGAAGGTGACATGTGAGGAAGCGGGCGCGCCGGGGTCAGACCCAGGTGATCTGGCTTCAGACCCAGCTCCCAAACCCTCGTGAATGGCTTGGTGCCTTCCTCAGGTCCTCGTGGGAATGAATGAGTTCTCACTGAATTAGTTCCTGCTAGAACTGACAGTTGAAAAGAACTTGGCACCTCCCTCCCCTCCGTCTCTTCCTCCCTGTCCCGCCCTGTGATCCCGCCAGCTCCTCATCGCCTTCTGCCGTGAGGAGAAGCGGCCTGAGTGAGGCTCTGGCCAGAAGCAGACGCTGGTTCCACACGTCTTGCACAGCTCGCAGAACCATGAGCCAAATAAAACTCTCTTTTAAATAAATTACTCAGCCTTGGGTATTTCCTTTATAGCAGCGCAAACAGACCAAGACACCAACCCTTACACACTCAGAGGCATGGCTTTTTAAACAGCGTCCTAGGTCATACAATTTTAATCTTCTTGTTGCTTCCAATGTAATCAACCACGATCGGATAGTCAGGAACCTCCTCAACATGGTGATTTTTGTACACGACCTGCTCTGGCAAGGCTAAGGTAGCCAGGCAGAAGAGATGGCATGCCACTTCTGTGCTGTGTTCACTCTGTGTTATCAATAGCATTAAGTTTTTGGCTGGTATAAAATGTGACCTCCCCAAATAATTTCAGAAGGGAAGTGCTGTGACCAGAATATTAAGCCTCACTCCCACATGCTTAGGGAATTTGAGCTACACCTCTGTCAGTGTCCCAAGATTCAGCCCCAGTCTAATGACCTGACAATTCAGTGACTGCACAGGCTGCCTCTTGTTTTTATATATGTTGATATGAAGAAATTATACAAGATCTGGTTTGAACCCAGGAAGAAAAGGTGCTAGATGTTTCTACCTTTTCCAAGTACTCTGATATCAGCAGATGAGCATATACTACGGCAAGATAAGGAGAGGGTCCCAGGGCTCCCAAAGAAGAAGTTTATTCTTATTCTTACAAATATAGTATAGAGTTCTGGGATGGCAAATATTTTATTTCAGCACATTGAATATATTACTTATCTTGTAGCTTTCACTGTCACTGTTGAGGAGTCAGTGTCTAATTGTCACTCCTCTGAAGTCAACTGTTTTTTCCTCATTGCCTTTAATATTTTCTCCTTGATTTTGATGTTCTGCAGTCTCACTGTGAAATGTCTAGACAGGCATTTCGTTTTATTTGGCCTAAGATTCTCAGCCATCATCTTTTCTAATATTATTTCTGCCCTATTCTTTCTCTTATATTGCTATTGTTCGAATGTGCCCCTCCAAAATTCAGTGTTGCCAATGTGATAATATTACGAGACCTTTAAGAGGTGACTGGGCCATGAGCGTTCCTCCCTCTTGAAGAACATTAGGTGCCCTTAGAAAGGGGATTGAAGGAGGGAGTCCATCCTCTCTTGCCCTTCCCCCGTGCGAGGACACTGTGAAAAGGTCCTCACCAGATGCCAACACCTTGGTCTTGGACTTCCCAGCCTTAAGCACTGTAAGAAATAAATTTCTGTTCTTATACATTGTAATACCCAGGCTCAGGTATTCTGTTACAGTAACACAAAATGGACTAAGGCAGCTATCTTTCTGGAAATCCAATTAGAAGTACACTAGGCCTCCTCTTCCTATCTTCCATGTCTCTTGTATCTGTCCTCCATACTTTGTATCTCTTTTTCTTTCCGTGTTGCATTCTGGATAATTTCTTCAGCTCCATCTTCTACTCCAGAAATGCTCTTTTCAGCTATGTTTAATCCAATTGTTTTCACCCATCCACTGAATTTTATATATATTTAATTATTATACTTTTCAGTACCAGCAGTTCCATTTTGTACTTCTTCAAATTTCGCTTACCCATTTTTTCAGTTCTTTAAACTTATTAAAATACTAGTTTTAGACGACATATCTGATAGTTCCAATATTTTAAGTGTTTGGAGATCTAATTCTATTTGGTTTTCTATGTATTGGTTTGCAGTCCTCATTTTTTGCCTCTTCATATGTTTTTAAGATTTTTGGTGTAATCTGATGTTACCTGGCACTTTATCTATGAAATTCTTTAAGGAATAGGTTGAAGATACATTATTTCACAGAAGGGCACACCCAGACCAGGATTACTTTTAAGTAAGATCCTAGCCTGAGACTTTTCAGACCACACAGGTAGCATTAATTCAGGTGCAGACCTGCATGAAAATCAACATGTAATTAGAATTTATTCCCCTATTCACTCAACACCAGTGTTGAAACAGGTGGGTTTCCTTGTTGTGCCCCTCTGTGATGCAGGCTTACATTTGTAATGTATCCTTACATAAGAGTGTAGGTGTCCCAACGTGATACGCAATGATCCTCTATTAGGTTCTTCCACCTTGGGCAGGCCCCCTAGGCCTTCTCTCTTGTCTCCTTTACTCCAAATAGCCAACAAAAGTGAACACACAAATTCACCAGGATTGGCTAATATCCTCAGGGCAAACCCTGACTTTATCAAATACTCCCTTAATTGAATTCCAATTTTCACATTGTGTTAGGCCTCTGAGGATTCCTTGCTTTCCTGCCAGCTCAGTAATGTATGAAAATGTATGCATATATTTTACCTTTTAGCCAGCATTTAATTGTTTTCAGTAGAAATGTTGTTCATGGTATATAGCCTACCATATTACTAGAAAGAGAAGTCTCTGTTCACTATAATGCAATGTCTCCAATGATAAAGAAAATTCAGCTTCAGGAGTAAGTCAGAAATCTTTCAAATTTAGTTTAAATATTTAGCCTTTTATGTTTAAGAAAATAACTCAGGACTTTTCTTTTTTTTTTTAGAAACTGGTTTTACTCTGTCACCCAGGCTAGAGTGCAGTGGTGCAATCATAGCTCACTGCAGCCTCGAAATCCTGAATTCCAACAATCCTCCTGCCTCAGCCTCCCAAGTAGCTAGGACTACAGATATGCACCAAAACATCTGGCTAATTTATTTTTTATTTTTTATTTTTTCTGTAGATACGGGGTCTTGCTATGTTATCCAGGCTGGTCTCAAACTCCTGGCCTCAAGCAATCCTCCTGCCTCATCCTCCCAAGGTGCTAGGATTACAGGTGTGAGCCACCACGCCCAGCTGATCTTTTTATCTCAAATTAATTAGACTGAGGTTTCACAGTAAGAGAAAAAGGCTCTCCTACTTTCAGTTTTACTAGTTGTTTAGCTTTTCCAACAAAGAATATTCATATTAGGTTAAGGTCCACCCAACAACCTTATCCCACAAAAGAGTCATGCTCTTTTAGGTCAAGGCCATGACTATGCAGCCTATAAAACAACAGTCATTCTTTGAATGAGCCTAGAAATAATCTTAGTCCGCCACTTACTAAGCCTTTACTAAACACAGAGCACAGAAAAGTTCCAGATCCCAGAGGGGATTATACTTTGTCATTCTTGGGGGAGCTGCATCACTAGTTCTTTTTTTTTAATTGTGATTAAGAAACAAACACATAACATAAAATTTACCATATTAACCATTTTTAAGTGCATAGGTGAGTAGTGTTAAGTATTAATATATTCACATTGCTGTGCAAAAGATCTCTAGAACTTGTTCATTATGCAAAATTGAAACTCTGTACCCACTAAGCATCAACTCCTCCCACCCCCTCCCCCTGCTGCACTCACTCTTATACCTAAGCTGCATCGGTGACAGATTCAATCACTAAAGCTATCACACCAGAATTTGCTAATATTTCAGGATCAAATTTAATTCTTATGTGTAATTGTTTACATAACTCCTGAGAAAATGAGGCTTATTCATTTAGAGTCAGGTAATGAGTAAATAATTTTTTTTACTAAAACAGTATTTCCTAAATCACACGCCAGAATCAAAGAACTGCTGATCGAGACATTAAAGGTCGTATCCAACCTGCTCATGTTGCAGACAAAGCAAACAAGCCCCACGCTTACGCTGAAACTACGAAATGCTAGAGGAGCTCATACGAAGATCTTTTTTTTTCTTTTTCATTT
The DNA here is from genome assembly GCA_963574885.1 of Lepilemur ruficaudatus. Lineage (NCBI taxonomy): Eukaryota > Metazoa > Chordata > Mammalia > Primates > Lepilemuridae > Lepilemur > Lepilemur ruficaudatus. Next base: position 60,764 of record CAUYRT010107908.1, read on the forward strand.
CTAGCTACCAAAACATGATCACTCTCCAATGAGCAATGTTAAAAATGTATAGAAACCAACCAATTTTAAATTTGGCATCTTAATATTTTAAAGATTAAAATCCATTATTTCTAAATTTAAATACATTGCATGTAAAACATTTTTATCTGGCTTTAAATTGCTACGTTTACATTTTGTTACAGAATCACTTATGCTTATGTATATCCTATATAGATGCTAAAATATTCTCTAAATAAAATGCGAGGATTCATTCCATTAAATTCTAAATGGATAAGCTCTACCGACCCATCTTCCACATAGACCTGTTGATACGATCAGCTCTACTGGCTTTATGTCACAGTTCTTATTCATCATTTCAAATTTCACATTTTCATATGAGCAAACCAAACACTTACTTCTTTATAACATTTACGTTTAGGTCAATTCCACCAAATCTGGACAGGAATTCAAGGTATGGTACAGAACCAGAGCAGGTGAGGGGGATCTATGTTCAAACAAGAAGAATGACAACACGTTAGAGAATTAAGATCCAAGCAATTACAGACAGTGTAGCAGGTCTCTAAATCATGGCTTCCGGGATATAATGTAGAATCCTATTAATGTGATGGGCGTTCTAGTAAACATTTACAGCTGCCTACTCTAGGTGTCCAAGTTGATGTGCATTCTCAGCAAACCAAGCGTAAACAGCATCCTAGAACACCAGTCTGCTCAATTATTAATAAAAGCCAACAAGTTATCTACAAAATTATCCATAATCTATATATAAATCTAGCTAAATCTAAAGTCTATCTAAAAATAAAATTGGCAGAAATATTTTCTAACATATATTAATATTATATGTATAATACACATTGGAAGCTGAAGCCGCAGCACAGTTTTACACTCTTGAGTGTCATGTAAAGAACTTTCTGCACATTCATATAGTTTTAAGGTTGAAAAAGTCATTTTTAAATTAAAAATTCTATAAACAACACTATTTGGGTCAAGTGGCTCAACACAGACTATAGATTAAATAAAGTATTATTTCAATGTTTAATTTACTGAAGTTGATCATTGTGCTGTGATTATGTAAAAGAATAGTTCTTATTCTTATGAAATATACACTGAGGTATTTAGGGGTAAAGAACCATGATCTAAGCAACTTCCTTTCAAGTCCTTTTTTAAAAAGTTATTATATGCACATTGTTTGTATATGTTGTTTGCATACACATGTACACACATACTCTCACACACACACACAGATAATGAGAGATCACCGGAAAGGCAAATAAGATAAAATGTTCACCATATATAAATCTGGGTAAAAAGAGTATACGGGTATTATTTGTACCAAATGGGTGCTATTTGTACTATTCTTATTCTTGCAGATTTTCTGGAGGTTTGCAATCATTTTTAAATAAAAAGTTAAACTTTCTAAAATCAAAAGAATTATTTCAGAAACATATTATGAATCTAAAATTTAAATAAACACAAATAAATATATACTCATTATAAAATATTTCATTAGACTTCATGCAAATATACAAACTACAATTTCCAATACCGCCGAATAGCTCCCAAGTCTACACAATCAAGTTTGTTATTTACTTAGCCCTAAAAACGCTAGCCTTAAAGCCAAGCGTGGTTCCCTCAGTCTCCCCCAAAGGATAAATTTCTCTTTACTATTTAAAACATTTATAACTAGAAAATGAGACCAGAAGAAGAGTGGCTCAGGGCTCACAGGGTGGGCCTCTGTAGAAGCCTTTTCCTGGAAAGGATATCCATGATTTTTCTTTACTTTTTGGGGGGATGGACAGAGTCTCACTCTGTTGCCCTGGCTGGAGTGCAATGGCACAACCATAGCTCACAGCAACCTCAAACTCGTAGGCTCAAGCAATCCTCCTGCCTCAGCCTCCCAAAGTGCTAGCATTACAGATGTGAGCCGCCGTGCCCAGCTTTCTATTTCTGATAGTGCATTTAGTAGATATAATTTTGGGTAAACACTTCAAAGTTCCCCTAATGTTGTAGAAGGAGGGCATGGAGTAGTTCAAGACTGGGTGGCCTCCTGGGTTTGGTAATGATAAGAGTAAATGAGGAAGGGAAGAAACTTACACCTACAGAGCTCATAATAAATGGGCACAGGACTACTCTCAGTGCTTTACACGAGCAGTCCCAAAACCACCTGCGGGGGTGGTGCCATTTTCTATACTTCACGGAGCGGAGGTCTGACCTTCCTGCACGGCACTGCCATTAAGTGCCAGAAATCTCAGTGAATCCAGAGCATAAGTTCATCCCACTACACTAACCACCCTGCCTATAAAGAAAAAAAGTCCATCAAATGATTCAAGCCTTCATCACATTTCATATGGCTATTTATGGCCGAACACAAGTTCTAAGCGGTAGAGAAATTGTTGCAATGATTAGTCTCCAAAGCTAAGCCCCTTGGACAACTAAAGAATCTAATCTAAAACGAGAGGTTCTGCTCAGTACATGCCTTTTCAGTATTTGTGATTCTGGCAAAAATGTGTAAGAATCAAAACCATACATGGATGAATTGCTGAAAGCCAATTCTTAGACTAGGGTTGGGAGAGGGTCATTTTTTAAATCAGTATCCATCACACTGATAAGTATCTTGAAAGAAGACTTTTTCTCCAACCTGGCACAACCACTGGGACCAGAACAGAACTGTTTTCCTTCTCCAGAATCTATTTACCAAGTCAATGTCTTTAAAAATAGTCTATATTAACATTCAGAGACTGGCCAGGGGCAGTAACTCAAGTCTGTACTCCCAGCAATTTGGGAGGCCGGGACAGGAGGACTGCTTGAGGCCAGCGATTCAAGACCAGCCTGAGCAACATACCGAGACCCTGTTTATACAAAAAGTAAGAAAATTAGCTGGGTTTGGCGATGCGCTCCTGTGGTCCCAGCTACTCAGAAGGCTGAGGTGGGAGGATCGCTTGAGCCCAGAAGTTCAAGGTTACAGTGAGCTGGGATCATGCCACTGCATTCCAGCCTGGATGATAGAATAAAACTCTGTCTCTTAAAAAAAAAAAAAAAAAAATTCAGAGACTGAGGCCACATTTTTACATAAACCACAAAATTCGCATTACTCTAGTATAGGGCAGATAACAAGCAAAGCCTCCTCATTCTTCCTTCCCTGATAAATTATTAAAACACTGACATTCAAACATTTCCTGGCATAGTTCTTCAAATAAAATTAAAGCTACTACAGTAAATGAAGACTATAACTGAAAAATTCTTTTCCAATTTTAAGGGGAAACTCCCATGAAATCTTTTACTAGTTTTATTAAGCGTCCAGTTAGGCTCCCATTAACCACTGAATCACCACATGTATTAGTCTTTAAAATCTAGAAAAGTCACGGACACTGTGAAATCCATGAATGGCGAAATGCAGCCCTGCCTTTCGTTCCCATTGACTGCAGCCTCCTGTAAATTCACCACACTCCAGCCTTCATGATTGACATGTGGAGCAAAGGAGCTCAAGGTTCTAGGAAAACATGCTGATCATTTAAGGATAGACTACCAAGACCTGTTTTCTCAAAAGCCTTTGAAGTTCTGCAGTTCTCAGTGATTTCTTTTAAAAACAGATGTAGCTTTTAAAAACAGATACACATTTCATATTTTCTGTACTTTTCCTCTTCCTGCATAGCTGATTAGCTCGGGAAGACTGTCAAAATTTTAAATTAACATTAGATCACGACTATAAGCACACACAGAAGGAAATAATATTTTAACTCTCTATTTGGTATAAAGTATCACCAGCTAGATGGAGCTCATGAGGAAACTGATGCAATATTTACAAGGACAAATGTTCTCTAACGGCGAGAGAACACTACCGTATGACACAGAAATTCCGCTCCCAGGTATGTACCCAAGAGAACTGAAGACATACGTCCACACAGAAAACTTGTACATGAATGTTCATAGCAGCATTAGTCACAAAAGTCAAAAAGTGAAAACGATTCAAAGATCCATCGACTTATGAAAATGTAAGCAAAATGTGGTCTATCCATACAACGGACTATTACTCAACCATAAAAAGGAATGAAGTACTGATTTATGATAACACGGGTGAACCTTGAAAACATGCTAAATGAAAGAAGCCAGACACAAAAGATGTTTTGTATGATTCGTTTTACATGAAATGTCCAGAATCCACAGTGACAAATCCATACTGACAGAAAGTAGATTAGCGGTTTCCAGGTACCGGCAGAAGGAGACATGGGGAGTGACTGCTAACGCGTACAGGTTACTGTTTGGAAAGACGAAAATGGTCTTGAATTAGATAGTGGTGATGACTGCAAAACTCTGTGAATATACGAAAAATACCAATTTATACATGTTAAAAAGATGAATTTTATGATGTGTAAATTATATTTTAATGAAGCTGCTATTAAAAATGTAGATAGCAATAACAGGTAATGTGAAAAAATCAGTATGTACTATTTAGTCCCTATTCTAGAAGTGAATAAAGGGGAAACATTTTTTTAAAAGGGAAGAGAAAAGCTCTTTGTCTTCCTTCCCCTTTCCCTACTCCCCTAACAATTCAGTCCTAAAGGCATCAGATGGGGCAGAGAAAAGCGGTGTCTGCAGCGTTGGGGGAGCCTTGGTGCCGGGCTGTGGGGTGAAAATGGCATTAGCGTGGGTCGGAGCCCACACAGGGGAGAGGGCACCCACACGGGGAGAACAAAAGCTGGATATGAGTTGGGTCACATACAGAGAGACTGAGCAAATAAGCAAATCTAAGGGTAATGGGAGCCAAGTTCCTCATTCAATGAGAAGATAGTTACAACCATGGAAAGGGAGAAACCAGAATGATCTCTGGAATGTTGAATTAGAATCGGCGGTATTGGATTCATCTCTGGATTCTCAGTCCTGTATCAAAGATCAATGCTTCTGTTCTTACGCTAATAAAAGGTTGATTTGATTATAATTGCTTTATTTCTTGATCTGGCTGGTAATTGCAAATTGTTCACCTCATAATAATTTTGTAAGCTTTTCATATGTTTAGTGTGATGTTTCTATAATACATCTATGTTTTATATTAAAGAGAAATGATTAAGAAATCTTTTTTGTATTCTTCTAATAGTTTTAATTTTTTGGTTTTAATATTTATTTTTAAAACAAGTTATTATTTATTTTGGGGTAGCTAAAAGGTTGATGACAGCCTGCAGTCTTTAGAAATCAGAGCCTTGCAAAGATTAAGTGGTAAATGTTTATTTGTGTGTCTGTGGGTGCAATCCTAGAATAGCAAAAGTAAATGAGGTGAGACAGGAAACCAGGGTAAACAAGGTAGTGTGATGAGTTCCCACACTGACCAATATTTCATGAGGATTAACAGATGACATGATTGTCTGTATAGAAATCCCCTAAGATCCTACAGCAAGCTCCGGGAAGTAATAAGAGACTTTAGTGAGGCCAAAAGAAACAAGGTGAATATTAAAAAGTGAATTACTCATAAATTTATTAATGAATGCCAATTTTGATAGCTCCAATAAACGTGAAGCACTTAGGTATGACTTTAACACAGTATGTTCAAGATCTTAGGAGATAACTCACCAATGAAAGTAATCAAGAATGTCCAAATAAATGGAAAGATATGGCATACTCATGGATTGGAAGACTCAATATTGTTCAGATGTTAATGTCATTCTGTAGATTCGGTGAAATCCCATCCAGATTTTAGCAAGCTTTTATGTAGGTATTCACAAAATGATTCTAAAATTTATAAAAAGAGGCAAAGGTAATAAAATAGCCAAAATAATTTTGTAATAGTAAAGCAAAGTCAGAATACTCACATTACCCAATTTTAAGATTTTCCATAAAGTTAGCATGATCAAGACACTGTGGTATTGGAAAAATGATAGACACAGAGATTAATGGAGGATGATAGAAAGCCCAGAGATAGACATAAACAACTATTGTTAACTTCTTTTTGAAAACATTGCAAAGGAAATTCAACAAAGAAGGGTTAATCTTTTCAAAAACTAGTGCTAGAACAGTTGAATGTTTATATGCAGTAATATGAATGTCAACGTATACCTTGCACCTTATACAAAAAGTAACTATTAATAAAATGACCTAAATGAAAATGTACAACTATGAAATATCTAGGAGAAAATCTGCATGACCTTGAGTTTGGTGGTTAGTTTTTAGATACAACACTAAAAGCACAATTCATGAAAGAAGAAATTAAAGAACTGAACTTTGTCAAAATTGAAAACTTACTTTACAAATGTCACTGTGAAGAGAATGAACAGTTAAGGCACATGCTGGGAGAAAATATTTGAAAATCTCATATCTGATAAAGAACTTGATCCCAGATATATATAAGGCTCTGGAAATTCAGTAATAAGAAAATCAACAGCTCAATAAAAAACTGGAAAAGACTTGAATTCGTACATCTTAAAGTAGATATAAAGGCTAGGCACGGAGGCTTACTATACCTGTAATCCCAGCATTTTGGGAGGCTGAGACAGGAAGATCCATTTAGGCCAGGTATTTGAATCCACAACAAGACCCTGTCTCTACAAAAAATGAAAGTATAAAAATTAGCCAGATATGGTGGCACATGCCTGTAACCCCAGCTATGTGGGAAGCTTAGGTGTAAGGACTGCTTGAGCCCAGAAGTCCAAGGTTACAGTGAGCTGTGATTGTGCCACTGCTACTTAGCCTGGGCAACTGATCAAGACCTTGTATCAAAAAAAGGACATAGAAAAGAATAAAGAAGACATTAGAATGGTGAGTTGGCATGTAAAAAGATGCTTAACATCATTTCTCATTAGGAAATACAAATGGAAACAAGAATGAGATACCACTATGCCAGTATTAGAATAGCCAAATTAATAAAAAAGCCAATTCATTCTAAATGTTGGAAAGACACGGAGCATCATCATCTCTATCGCTGCTTGAAATGCAAAATGTAGATCACTTGGGAAGGTATTTTGGATGTTTCTTACAAAGGTAAACATAGACTTTGCATGCAACCTAGCAATTGGGCTTGCGAGGTATTTACACAAGTGAAGTGAAAATTTGCCTCCATACAAAACCTGCACATGACTTTTTATAAAAGATTTATTTGCAATTGCCAACAATTGGAAGCAACAAAAATGTGCTTCTGTAGGTGAATAAATAAACATTTTAGACTTACTCATACAATGTGAATACTATTCAGTGATAAAAAGGAATGAGCTAACAATACACATAACAAAATGGATAAATCTCATTTGCATTTTATTAAGAAAAAGACATGATAACAAAAGGCTACGTAGTATATGATTCAATTCTAATGACATTCTGTAACAAAGAAAAAATTAATAGGGATGAAAGAAATAAGTAACCACTGACCTCAATCTGTTAAGTAAGGGAGCAGTATTTGACTTGAGTAATACAGGGGGATGTTTAGGTGATGGAACTAATCTGTATGATAATGTCAGATACATAATGCATTTGTCATACTCAGATATTTATAGGAGAAAAATAAACTTTAATTGATACACTCTTTAAAAATATCAAAAAAGAGGTTCAGGGATCTTAAGGTAGAATGTAGACAGTGAGAAAGAAATCCTTACGTGATATAACTTCATTGAGGAGGATGAGGGGAGAAAGGAACTGAATTAAAGAAGTACAGTGTTTTGGCTGAAAATTATAATACTAAAAGAAAAGGAACTATACATAACCACTGTACACTCACTGTTAATGTTGCTTCTCATGGAGGAAAACATTAACAATTTTGAAGTTGCTGTACATATATATTGGGTTTGAACAAGTCAAGAAAGAATGGTGAGTGGTGAGAGTCTGGTATCTCACTAAGAAGAGAAGCTACAGAGGTGCAGGATGAGAAAGGCAGAATGCAACATGTAGTGCTGGATTAGAGTTGAAGACATCAGCCTGAGCTCATGTTTAACTTAGTATAGATACAGATGGGTAGTTCTGGAAATAATTATAGATATATGTATATTTGGGCTAGTATTTATATATATAGTTCCTATCTCTGTCTGCTGAGAGGGTCTGGAAGCACTAATTCTATGTCTTGTATTGGATTCATATTTTGTAAAAACATTGTTCAATAACATGAATCTGATCTCTGTGGAGCTGGTCAGGGTCTGAGCAAGAAATATCAAAATAAGGCCATAGCATCTTGTAATGCCAAACAGTGTGGAAATACTCCTAAAAACAAAAAGATGGGACATGTCAAAGGGATGCAGGACACAGCCTGAAAGAGCCACTGTCTTAGTTCCTTTGGGCTGCTATAGTAGGATACCATGGACTGGGGTGGCTTATAAACAACAGAAATTTACTTGTCTTAGTTCTGGAAGCTGGAAAGTCCGAGATCAAGGCACTGACAGACTTGGCGTCTGGTGATGATCCCCTTCCTGGGTCACAGATTGTTGTCCTTTTGCTGTGATCTCACCTGGCAGAGGAGCAAGACTAGTCTCTAGAATCTTTTTTTTTAAATAAAGGTGGTAATTCCATTCGTGAGGGCTCAACCGTCACAATCTAATCACCTCCAAAAATTCCCACCTTCAAATACTACCATGTTGTGGGATATGTTTTAACGTATGAATTTTGGGGGACACAAATATTTAGTTTATAACAGCTTCCAGTGGCCAAAGATGAAACAATTTGACTAAGAAATTAAACAATGTAGTTTGGATTATAGCCTATAATAAAGTACTGATTTTTATAAATATGATATAAATAAATGATTATGTAAATAAGTATAATAAAGAAATTACTTGGTTCTCCTATTTCAGAAATGCTTTGTTATTTTATTACCATTTATGTATTTATTTTTCCAAATAAATATTAGAATCATTTTGTAGATATCTATAAAAAAGCTTACTGAGATTTTCACTGGGAATATATTGAAGCTTTAGATGAAATTGTCTTAAAGCCTCAAAGAAAAGGACTCTTTCAATTCATGTATCATTTTGATTATTTTCCTGACCACATACTCGAGTGGCAGTTCTTTCGTGGTAGGAGGTTTATCCCTCATCCTTCCTGTCTCTCATACATGTTCTCAATGTCTCATTTCAAATGTAGGCATATTTGTCTCTCTTCTGAGGTATTAGACTTGCTCCTGAGACTTCGATCAGTATGCACCAGTGACTTTACTTTCACATCTTACATCTCTCTATTGCCATGATACCATTGTACAAACTGTCCAATAGGCTTTATAAGTCCTCAGAAGCCATATATCATTATAACATTATTATTTGAGAGTTCTCATCCATCTTTAGTTCCCATGCTTCCAATCCAAAGAGCCACTGTTGTTTTTGATCACTATGCCTGATGTCATCTGTTCCACTTGGATGCACCACCAATCGTTACTAACTGTGAGCAGCTTATTATGCACTCTGAATCAGAGAATACAGCCCAGCCTGGGGTCTCCCCATTCACAGTGCTGCCCCAAAAGTTACTTTTATACTCAAGTATGCATTACATTATTATACACAAATACTTATATAATTTTTCATTAATAATATTTTTATTCCAAACTTAAATGAAACAGCTGAAACCAAGGGATATAAATATATATTTATATAGGTCATATGTACTGAATCTGCTTTCTACATCATATTCCCTTACAATATTATTGGTGGACATTTCCTTGTTTATTTTCTGTTTACATTGTCATCTGCTACGCACCATGTCAAACGAGCTCATGTTAGCTAACAAGTTGGCAGAGATTCCCAACTTCAGAGATCCATTATGTGGACCCACTATATGGATGCACTATGTAGGCTCAACATAGAATATGTTTCGATTACAGGTATGTATCTTTCAAGTGCTTTTTAATGCTATTGCCGTGAATAAAAACACAAATTCATGTGAAAAGAGAGTGATTTTGTAGTTTTTGCCGAAGAATATTTTTTCAGTTGTACTCCCTTCATTGACTAGGATATTTTTGCTATACTTATATTTTCAATTTAAATACTTTAAAAATCATAGTTATATAACATTTAAATACTAAATAAGTGATTTACATAGAAAAATACAGATTTTTGCCATTGCCTTTCTTACCCATAGTACTACTCTTTAGAGTCAATCATCCTCAGCTAGTTTTCTCAATCATGTTTTGTAATAATATGCTGAGACAAACATCTCTTCAATTATCAAGTTTGTTTTTCCTATAGTTAAGAAGTGGTTTATTTAAAAATTTTGCTTGTGTATGCTCCTTTTTTTCTCTTAAATTGTTCTATGTAAATCCATCACCTAAAGTATTTTTTTCCCAAATGCTCAGACTTTGTATATTGTAGGCCTGGTATAGAGTTTTTGTACAGAGACACCCATAAATACTTGTCCTACATTGGATTCCTCCTTGCCAAATCCCTATCTTCTTCTTTTCTTTATTAAAAAATATTAAGGGAGTACGCATGTTTTAGGTTACATGGATCACTTTTATAATGCTTGAGGCCCAGCTGTAGATGTGCCCATCACCAAAATAGTGTTCATTGTCCCCATTAGGTAGGTTTTCTCCCCTCCCCTCTTCCCTCTTCCCCCTGGTTGATTTCCACTGAATTTTACTTCCCTTTTTTGCACGTGTGTACTCATCAGTTAGTTACAATTTAATAGTGAGTGCATAAGATGTTTGTTTTTCCATTCTAGAGATACTTCACTTAGGAGAATGGTCTCCAGTTCCATCCACATTGTTACAAATGATACTCATTCATCTTTTTCGTGGATGAATAGTACTCCATGGTATACATACACCATATTTTATTAATCCATGCATAAATTGATGGACACTTGGGTTGATTCCACATCTTTGCAGTTGTGAATTGTGCTGCAATAAACATTTGACTGCTGGTGTCTTTTTGATAAAAATTTTTCTTTTGCTTTGGGTAGATACCGAGTAGTGGGATTGCTGGGTTGAATGATAGATCTACTTTTAGTTCTTTGAGGAATCTGCATACTATTTTCCATAAAGTTTATACTAATTTGCAATATTGCAAATTAGTATGTAAGTGTTCCAGCAGCATGTAAGTGTTCCTTTCTCTCTGCATCCATGCCAGCATCTATTGTTTTTGGACTTTTTAATAAAAGCCATTCTAACTGGGTAAGGTGATATCTCACTATGGTTTTAATTTGCATTTCCCTGATGATTAGTGACATTGAACATTTTTTCATATGTTTATTGGGCATTTGTCTTTCTTCTTTTGTGAAGATTCTATTCATGCCTATTGCTCACTTTTTAATAGGGCTGTTTGTTTTTTTCTTGCTGATTTGCTTGATTTCTTTGTAGATTCTGGATATTAGCCCTTTATCGGATGTATAGCTTGTGAATATTTTATCCCGTTCTGTAGGTTATTTGGAAACTTTTGTGGAGTTTTCTGCTTTGGTATAGCTTAGGCTCTGTAGAACTAAATGGAATTAGGGAGGTGACACATATGAGAGTAAGGGACTGACTTGACCTCCTTGGTGATAACCAGGACGTAGAGTTTAGAAGGTAACTTGGCTGTTAAAAACATCGTGATGAGGGAGATTTCCACTTTGCCCATTACACCAAACTTTTAAGAGTTCTAAAACTTGATTAGCCTCAGGAGAGAATAGTTGAAACTTTCTCTCGTTTTCCTTTCATTGCATCCCTAAGGTATCTCTGAATTAACTTTCCTCACTTAAGAACTTTCCTTAGGGACACACTGCATGGGAAAAGAGGAAAGAGAAAAAGTAATCATTTCGGCACCCTACCACAGTATATTTCTGGAGATTTCCTAAATGGTAATGTGTAGAGAGATTTTTTTCTTTCACTGAAAGTGAAGACAGCAGAAGCTTTGTCTGGCCCACAGAGCATCCTGAGCATTAATCAGGCAGGAGGTAGCCTGTGCTGAGTCCTAGAGAGCATACAAGTTTTCAGTTCAGTCCCTTTCATTAGAGGTGAGTGTCATCTGTTAGTTTCCCTCTTTAGAGGGTCAGAATAGGAAGTTCTGTGCCTGCCTTCCTTCTGGAACAAGGACAGCCGGATCCTGAAGTGTAGCCTCGGGGAGTAGCAGAGGTGATGGACTCAAATCCAAATCCCTCGTGCACAGCAGAGAGTACTTTGTGTTCTTCTCTGACCCAGTGCTGGATGCACACAGAGCTCCTCACCATTGTCAGAACCTTC
>CAUYRT010107910.1:0-17955 GCA_963574885.1 Lepilemur ruficaudatus
TATATATATATATATATATATATATATATATGTATTTTTTTTTTTTAGTTGGCCAATTAATTTCTATTGTTAGTAGAGACGGGGTCTCGCTCTTGCTCAGGCTGGTTTTGAACTCCTGACCTTGAGCAATCCACAGCCTCAGCCTCCCAGAGTGCTAGGATTACAGGCGTGAGCTACCGCGCCCAGCCAAAGATCCGCTTTCAAGATGTCTAACTCACATGGCTGCCAAGTCGTGTTGTCTGTCTGTTGGAGGCCTCAGTTCCTCACCACATGTGCCCCATCACAGGGCTGCTCCTGACACAGCTGCCAGCTTCCCCCAGAGCATGTGATCTAAGAGAATGCAAAAGCCAAAGTCCTTTCTGTCCTACCCTAGGATGTCACACACATTGGCCTCTAATGTACTCTATGGGTCATACAGACTAGTGCTAATTCAATGTGTGAGGAGACTAAACAAAGTCATGAACACCAGGAGGCAATGATAATTGAGAACCATCGTGGAGGATGGCTATGAGTTTCTATTGATTAATTCTTATCCTAGTTATGGGTCACATTTTCCTCCTTCTTTTTTTTTTTTTTTTTGAGACAGAGTCTCGCTCTGTTGCCCAAGCTAGAGTGCCATGGCATCAGCCTAGTTCACAGCAACCTCAAACTCCTGGGCTCAAGCGATCCTTCTGTCTCAGCCTCCCGAGTAGCTGGGACTACAGGTGTGCGTCACCATGCCTGGCTAATTTTTTATATATATTTTTAGTTGTCCAGCTAATTTCTTTCTATTTTTAGTAGAGAGGGGATCTCTCTGTTGCTCAGGCTGGTCTCGAACTCCTGACCTTGGGCAGTCCTCCCGCCTGAGCCTCCCAGAGTGCTAGGATTACAGGCATGAGCCACCGCACCCGGCCTACATTTTCCTTCTTCACATGTCGAGTAAATTTTTGTTGGATGCTGGACCTTAAGAAGTACATATTGTTGAGTCCTAGATTTTTGTTGCTTATAAGTACTGTTGAATCTGACAAAGTTATTGGTGTATCAGGTTGATCCTTTCAAGGATCTTGTTTGCAGGCCTTGTTAGGGTGAATCTGGAGTTGTCTTTGGTCCAGAGCTAGTTCTGCCCTATTATTAGGCGTAACTCTCTGGGGTTTCCACTGAGTGCCCCCAGGTGTTCCATGGGGCATCTACATTCTGGCTGGTCAAAATTAAACATCCCCCAGCTGTGCATGAGCTCTGGAAATTGGTTAGTGTGTATCTCTCTCTGGTTTTGCTTGGTCTCATCTCACAGAGCTTCATGCTACGCATGTGTGGTTAAGTATTTAGTAACAAACTCTCTGGTCAGGCTTTGCAAAGCCTAACTTCCTGGAGGTTTATCCTACACAGGTGTGACGAGGTATTTAGAGATAAACTGAAGGGGCTCCTGTGCAGATATATGAAGCACTTCATCTCCATAGTTCCTTCCTCTCTGGCACTTTGCCTTCCGTATCATAGCCACCGGGGCCCTCCGAAACCCTGCCCCGTCTCCTCAACTTAAAGAAAATGCCAAGCTCTGTCTGGATTTACCTGCTGGTTTTGCAGAAAGTCAGGATGATTTGGGGGTTCACCTCATTTGTCTCCTCTTTCAAGGATACAGTTCTTCAGGGTCTGATATCTAGTTTCTGAGGGCAGCTGTTTGACAAATTTTGTCCAGTTATTTACAATAAAAGGACCAGCTCTCTCCCAACTATCTCGTCAGGCTGCAAACAGAAGTCCTCTGCCTTTTTGTTTTCTGGTTTATATCATTCATTTTGTTGTTTAAGTTTAGTTTGATTTTCTCTAGTCCATCTCCTTGAAGTAAGCTTTGAAGTAAATATGAGACTTCAAATACCTGGAAATTTCCATTTTTTTCCTCTTAATGAATAGAAATATGATACTACAAATGTTCTTGTAATTTCTTTGACAGGCTCTTAAATCTCCTTAATTTTTTTTTGTTTTTGGTTTTTTGTTTGTTTGTTTCTGAGACAGAGTCTCACTCCATTGCCCTGAGTAGAGTACTCCGGCATCATCATAGCTCACAGCAACCTTCAACTCCTGGGCTCAAGCAGTCTTCCTGCCTCGGCCTCCCAGAGTGCTAGGATTACAGGCATGAGCCTCCGTGCCTGGCCTCTTTAATTTTTTTAAAAAGACTTTTCTTTAGCAAAGTAAATAGACTTTCAAGGCAATTGCAAAAGAGACCAATTGTCTAGAAAATTCAGAAGTTCTTCCAAGTAACATTTTTGCCCCCAAATTTCATAGTAAATGACCAGTATGAATAATATCTTTTATGCTGCAAGTCTGCAAGGTAAGGTGACTCTCCCCCTCCATTTCCTGTACACACACACATTTTTCCCTTCTCTTTATGGAGAAAGATCCTTGAGGTGGGTGAGCTGTTGAAGTATGAATTTTTGGTAGAATAGTTATATTACCTAAAGTTAAAGGATTTGTTTAGCCGTATAAGAATCAAATTGTAATATAGCTGTACTTATAACACAAGCATTTACAATTGTTATGTTGATCTGATAGGCCATAACTGATATCTGTTATTTTTATATATAGTGGATAAAAAATAAAATATAATACTTATTATCTAGTGTAGAGGGGAGTTGGTGTTCCTAGCAATTATAGATTTAAAATTATTTTACTTTTAAGTTTTCTAATGTCAATAGAGAATAACAGAGCTCAATTTTCCTTTTTATGTAGATAATTGAAAAATATTTTCTTTTTAATGTTTCTAAGAGATGGGGTCTCACTACATTGCCCAGACTGGTCTCAAACCCCTGGGCTCAAGCGATTGTCCCACTTCAGCCTCCCGAGTAGCTGTGCACGTGCCACTGCACCCAGCTACAATATATCCTTTTCTCTGAAAACAAAAAGGGTTGGGGAGTTCTAAAACTCACGATTTTCTAAAAAAATATCTGACTCAAAGCTTTGTCACAGACTAGAAGCTGCGGCAGGCCTCATCACCTTCACTCTGTGTGGATGACGCCCTGAGGCACAATCCTTCTGTCTAGACTTTCCTCAGATCACGAGGAAGGTCAGGGACTGGCATATGAAGTCACCATCCAGGGAGAGCCATTGAGATCACATTTCTTGCTTGCCGTTTCAGTCCTACTAGGAAGAACAGATTTTAAAGATACCTTGCGTTAAAAGAGGGAGATCAGGAGAAGGGTAGTTGGTGACACTTCCTTCTTTTTAGCCAAAGTAAGAGTAGGCTTCTTCCTAGTTTTAAACACCTAGTGTTAGAAGTGTGTGTTGCATTCATGCCTTGTACAAATATTTTTCAAGCATTTGCACTGTGACAGACTCTATTCCAAGCACTGACCGTAGAGCAATGAACAATAAGCAGAAGTCTCTGTCCCCATGCAAATTACATTCTAATGCCTGAGAAAGAAAACACACAAGACGAATAAGTAAATATTTTAATATATAGGGTGTTAGGAGGTGACAACTATCACGGAGAAATGACAGCAACATGAAATCCAGCAAGCTGATGTACGTCCCTATCACTAAATAGGAAAGTGTGTGCATAGAAACACGTGTGTCGATGGAAGGGTAGGACATTGCCCTATAGTATGTGACCAAACTGGGAAAACAATGAAAACTTACAAGCATATCAACATGCATTAACCTGGAAAATAAATCAGGGTAGAGGAAGCACAGTACTCCTACATATTATTAGTCATGATTATTGTTTTATTTTTTATTTTATTCTCTTTCCTTGGGGTCAGCAGCAACACTCTGGACATTAACAAGGAAATTGATTTTGAATTATAAACTCTCAATTATTTTAACAGCACTTATTATATTTAAGGGTTCACTGCAAAGATTTTAGTTTTCAGGAAGTAGAAAAACAATAAAGAGAACTGATATTCCAGGGGGATTTCATAACAAAAAGCCCACACCTCATGATTTTGCCATAGCAAAAGTCTTCACTCCCCAGACACTCTAGTCAAGCCCTCCAGATCTTAGGCATACACTGGGGTGCTGGAAGATATTACAGTATATGCAGGAATCGTTAAATTTGTTTTATGGAGAACTATCTGTTTGAAAGGAGACGGAGGAAAAACAATAAAGGAATTCAAAAATGTGACACTAAAATCCAACCGAAGGGTCAATTTTCTCAACTCCAGTGAAATATCCGCCCTCTAAACTTTTATGAAGAATCAGTGTATCAGACACTACAAAGCACATGGAAGTAGACTGACCTTGGGGATATTCAAAATCTAATATCTAGCAACAGAGAGATACAGTAAAAAGCATGGGGGTATGCTTTGAGGGAAAGTAGGTGATTATGCTTTGTTCAGGTATGCCAGATGTCCACGGGCTTCCTTAAGGGATTCAAAATGATACAATTTATTTCTTCCTCTTTTGTAATATTGGTCCAACAAAATGAAACACACAGAAAGCTTCAGGTTGAGTAGACCCCTGTGACCGTCAAATCATTCAAATAATAACTATACCATGATGAGGAAAATTGTCAAGGTCACGATTTTAAAAGATCTTCAAAAAAATAAATAAAATGAAATAAATAAATGTCCTCTTCTTCCAAAACAAGAACCACATTCCAGGTGTTAAACTGCTATGGAAATCATAAAAGAAATGTTAATAGGAAAAACATACAACTAGTCAATAAAAACCTAAAGCCAACTAAATCTTGAGCCAAGAATCAATTGCGGGCCATGATGAAGCTATTGAGATTTTTTTTAAAACATCATTTATTGAAGAAACAGACATTTGGAATAAAGCTAAGAGAGCCAATGACACTCTTAGTAGGCATGCATAATTTTTAGTAGATGTTACTAATACATCATTCACACAAATACACACAGACACACGCATGCACACACACAGATGACTGCAATATCAAACTACATCCCCCAACTTATTAATACGTTAAGGTTTTACTTTCCATTTTTCCCTTTTTACTGAGTTACGTTTCCCATAATGATTTTCTCTATAAACATTTTATTTCTCTGAACTAGATAACTAATAAAATCATGCAAACAGACACATAAACAAACCCACATCTTTTCTTTCTTGGCTTCTGTCTTCTGCCCGTACTGATGATGTCTCTAAAGTAGTCTCTTATAATGATATTCAAAGAACAGGTCACCAGATATTGTTCTGTTCCCTCTAAAAGTGCACCTGTATCTTTCATCAACTTTAGCAGAAATTATGTGTGAGCAAACTCTTACTGCTAGTTCGAAGGTCAAAGAGGGGACAAGGTATTATGAATTTTTCAGATTGCTGACCAAGAAATATAGCTCATTTCCACCATTATCACCATTATCTAAATCAAAAGTTGCAATACTTCTGAGACAGAAATACGGTAACTTAAAAACAATAGCTTACTTTTATTTCACAACTTTTAGGGGGGTTGGTATTTAAAAGGAAACACAATACTGAGGCCTTTTGCCAACAATTTGTTGGTAATGAAAATAAAAGCTAGTGCATTACAGAATTCCTTTGAGGGTAAGTCATGAATAAGTATGATCTATAATTTCAATACCCTTTACAATAATATTTGCAGATTTTCCACCCAATTAATGGCTTATTTTATCCTTACACAAATATTTTCAAGACAAGCCGTAGTCCAACAGCCCTTTTCTTATTTTCTCGCTGAAATGTGATGAAATGCATAGAGTTTCAGGTTAACGTCAGGAATGTTGAGGACTACTCTGTCCCCTAACAAAAAGCGTCATTATTTCCTTCATAGGAATTCTGATCCCAATTAATTGACCCTTGTAATAGCATTTTAAGACCAAAAACTTTTCAGCAGATCGTTTTTGCAGATTAAAGCTCCACTCATGATGTTTTCCTCACTCCGTCCCCATTGGCACTGCTTAGAAGGAAAGGGTGAGTTTTGAAAGTTACTAATCAACAATGGCTATTTGCCTTAGTTTGGCTGAATCGTCTTCAACTGACCCAAGGAAGAAATCTTCAAATCACTGATGATTGGCAGTGCAAAAAGGAGTGTACGCCTGAGATCAACTTAGGATACGTTGAACTGCGTATTGCTTTACCACATGTATTCTGGGTTTAGCTATGCTGTGAGCAGCTGGGCATTTATTCTTACAAGTGAATTGTGGGGGCGCCTAGATTTACACCTATGTGTTCGGAAGAGCAGAGCCGACCACACTGTCTGTGCCTTTGGAGGAGAACAGAGGAGTCGACTGATCTAAGGATGGTTATAAAGACTATTCTTCCTTTCGCTCACCTCTCTTGGTCATCTCCAGCCACAGATCTGCACAGACCAATGCCCTTTATACAGAGACAGTGTCCATAGATGAGAGAAGAAATGACTTTACCTATTGCTATAGTGAACCCATCTTATTTCCTGAAAATCAGAGACCAACTTACCTTTGGGATGGTGCAACAAATCCCAAGGACAAAATGGCAAAATCCAAAATGAATGACTGTACAGTTCTCAGTTCTTATTGTTCTTGTTCACAATTACAAGACACAGACAATGACCTTTTTTTTTTTTTGACTTGTGTTACTTGTTTAGACAGGTAAGAATCTCCTCTCCCGAAGCCAGAGTTAATTATTCTAAACGATAAATGTGATGTATTAAGGGTTTTGAGAGTTGTGTTCATTCTTTCCTTTCTTCTCCACTTTGCTCATGCATTCCTCCCCCATCCTGCTGCTGGCTCCTGCTGGGGCTAAGGCACAGAGAAGGGGTGAGGTCGTAAATTACTGCCCTTCCTGTCACTCACTCTGCGAAGGCAGGCTTTCTCCAGGATCCCGTTAGTGGTTTGTTTTTTATATTCCTCAATGCAGACACTCACCAATGACGTCTTCCCCTGTCCCCCTGATTTATTGAGGTATAATTGGTATTTTTTAACTGCACATAATCAGTGTATACAATTTGGTCAGTTTGGACATATTTATAAACTCATGTTACCATCACCACAATCAAAGTAATAAGTATATCCATCATCTCCAAAAGTGTCCTTGCACCTCTTTTTTGTTGTTTTTTTTTGTAATAAGGACACTTAAAATGAGACCTACCCTCTTAAAAAATTTTGAAGTGCACAATACTTTATTGTTAACTATGTCACTATGCTATACAGCAGATCTCTGGGACTAACTCAACGTGTACAACTGTAACTTTATACCCATTGAACAACAGCTTCCCATATCTCCCTATCCCTGTTCTTGGTAACCACCATTTCATTGCCTACTTGTATACATTTGCCTATTTTAGATGTTTCCTATAAGAAAACTCGCGGAATATTTATCCTTCTGTGACTGGCTTATTTTATTTAGTATATGTCTTCCACATCTATCCATGTTGTTGCAAATGGCAGGATTTTCTTCCTTTTTAATGCTGAATAATGTTCCATTATTTATACACAGCACATTTTCTTTATCCCTTCATCTGTCAATAGACATTGAGGCTGTTTTCATATCTCGGCTTCTGTGACTAATGTTGCAGTGAGCGTGGGAGTGCAGATGTCTTTTCAAGATCCTGATTTCAATTCCTTTGGATATATACCCAGAAGTGGAATTGCTGAATCATAGGGTAGTTGTATTTTTTATTTTTAGAACAACCTCCATACTGTTTTCCATAGGTGCAGTTCCATTGTACATTCCCACCAACACTGTACAAGGGTTCCGATTTCACCACAACCCCGCCAACACTTGTTATATATTGTTTGTTTGGGGACCATAGCCACCCTGCCAAGTGTGAGGTGACATCTCACTGTGGCTTTGATTTGCGTTTCCCTCATGATTAGCAACATCAAACGTCTTTTCATATACCTGTTAGCCATCTGTGTGCCTTCTTTGGAGTGCTGTCTATTCAAGTTGAGTTTTACTTCCATTTATGCACATGTGTGCTCATCACTTAGTTCCAGTTTAATACTCAATACATGTGGTGTTTGTTTTTCCTATTCTTTAGATACTTCACTTAGGATAATGGTCTCCAGTTTCAGATGTTGCAAAAGGAATTAAGTCATCCTTCTTCATGACTGCACAGTATTCCATGGTATACATATACC
This sequence comes from Lepilemur ruficaudatus, assembly GCA_963574885.1. NCBI lineage: Eukaryota > Metazoa > Chordata > Mammalia > Primates > Lepilemuridae > Lepilemur > Lepilemur ruficaudatus. The sequence continues at coordinate 8,004 of CAUYRT010107910.1, forward strand.
ACATTTTGTTAATCCACTCATGAATTATGGGCATTTGTGTTGATTCCACATCTTTGTGATTGTGAATTGTGCTGCAATAAATGTTTTATACAAGTGTGTTTTTGACAAAATGGCTTCTTTCCTTTGGGTAAATACCCAGTAATGGGATTCCTAGATCAAATGGTAGGTAGACTTTTAGTCCTTTGAGGAATCTCCATACTGTTTTCCAAAGAGGCTGTACTAATTTTCAGTCCCACCAACAGTGTATAAGCTTTTCTTTCTCTCTGCATCCACGCCAGCATCTATTATTTTGGGACTTTTTAATAAAGACCATTCTGACTGGGGTAAGGCACTACCTCATTGTGATTTTGATTTGTATTTTCCTGATGATTAGTGAATATTGAGCGTTTTTCATACGTTTATTGGCTATTTGTGTGTCTTCTTTTGAGTAGAAGAACTTTTTAATGGGGTTGTTTGATTTTTTTATTGCTGATTTGTTCTAGTTCTTTATAGATTCTGGTTATTAGTCCTTTATCAGATATATAACTTGTGAATATTTTCTTCTAGTCTATAGATTGTCTATTGGCTTTGTTAATTATTTCTTTAGCTTTTCAATTTAATCAAGTCCCATTTATTTATTTATTTTTTGTTGCTGTGATTGCCATTGGGGTCGTCTTCATAAATTCTTTGCCCAGGCTGATATCTAGAAGAGTTTTTCCAAAATTTTCTTCTAGAATTCTTATGGTTTCGTGTCTTATATTTAAGTCCTCTGATTTAAAGATGCCTCCTCTTTAAGGAATATTTCTTTTTCTAATGCCCATAGTTGGTTTTGTAATGCTTTGTCCTATTTTCTAATTGTATGGGATGGAAACTTAAATTTCCAAGAATATTACTAACTTTTCAGGTATCTTTCCTCCTCACCCATGAGGAATGGGCTACTTTCTATCTTATTTCTCCAGAAGAGGATTACCAGGGTAGAAATTATCATTTAAAGCCAGGCTTCTTGCCTGGTATTTGATGGATTTCTACTTAATCAAATAGAAAGTTTTCTTTCCATAGTCTTGCTGCCAAAGCAAATGTTAAATATTCTTGGGAATGCTGTCCAAAAGTAGGGTAGGAAAAGGCCAATGTAAGGCTGCAATAAACCAGATTGGAGTCTCTCAAAATTAAAGCTAATGCAATTTTTATAGTGGGGAGAAAAAGATATCATTAGTCTATTTCCCAAGTTTCCCCGAAGAAAAGCACAATCACTGTGTCAATATAATGGGTTTGATCTTTTGAAAAAATTCATTTGGAAATTCTAAAATCTGCTCCTATAGAAGTAAACTTTACAGTATGCTGTTGAGCTCTATAGCAGCTTCCAATACCTGGCATCAAGAATTTTTTACCTAGAACTCCTTTCTTCTTATATTCTTCTCCACATTTGGCAAGTGCCATCTTCCTAGGTGCTCGCTACAGAACATTCATTACACTTTGTGAGAAGGAAGTTAATGAAAGTCAAGAACAAAGTAACTACATCCAGAGATGTCACTGTCAGCAAAATGACATGACCACACAAACACCCCCAGTCCGCCTGGTCCCCACTTTGAGCACAGAGATTTCAGTCCTAGGATTTCTGTTGAATGGGCATTAGCCACTTCAGGCTTCTGAGAAAGTCAAGTATGCCATGGGTAAAGGGAAATCCAAGCTCATTTAGTAAAAGAGAGAGAGTTATGTCCGGAGATTCTGAGACTAGAGATTCTTCTGAGGTCAAATGGCCCATCCTAAAGCTTAGCCATAGAAGTAACTGGCTAAAAAGAACAGAATACTGAAAGGAACAACAGGTCAAGCATGCATTAGCCCTTAAGACTTTCCTCTCCCCCTAAGTTGAAGACCTCTGACTCTAGATCTAGCCCTTATCTATAATAATTATGCTGTGTGCTTTACTGCATAGAGTAGGGGAGCTCTCACTGCATGGAGAACATTGCCTGAGGCTATGTTGATGTCCTGAAACTTTCCTAGGAAGATGTAACGGGCAAGGTTACATTTGACATCTGCCCACAAACCTTTTCTTTTGACCATCGCACCTCATGGGTTCCACGTGATTTCTACGGGGCTGCCAGCCAAGTGGGCGCATGATCCAGGCCAATCTTAGGGTCCTTTACAGGAATACGAGAAAAGAGGACTGACGGATTTTAGGACTGATGACTGTAAAAATCATATAAGTCTGGAGCCGCCGAGGCAACCTTTCCCACCACATGGACAGATGGTGGTGCCAGCTGGGAGGGCGCAGTGGAGAATGAAGACAACAAGGAAGAACAGAGGCAAGAGTGGAGCACCGTCATGCAGCATGGGAAGTCACTCAAACCCTGAAATTTTGTCTCATGGGCTAATAAATTCCCCTGTTCACACTGTGTTTCTGTCACTTGCAACCAAAAGAGATCTGACTCACGTAGAGGAGGAAAGCTGGTGGTGAAGAGAGAGAGAGAGTAGAGCACGTTCTCATGGTGTAGCTAGAAAACAGCACTTATGACAGAAGCATCTGGTCCCCACTGGTTCCCCTCATTCAGCTTGCGAAGGCCCAGGGACAGTTGCCAAACCAACACATGTTAACAGAGTCAGACCAAGTAGGTGGAATTGTCTTCTCTGTCTTTGTTTCTGCCTTAGGCATAATTCTCCTCCCCTCTTCTTTTCTTTCTTCCTCCTTGAACTCCCGCAGTGCCCACTCACTTCAACTCGTGTTTCCAGGAGAAACTAACTACAAGGGCAGCTCTTTGACTTCTTCTCACCCTGACTATAGGCTCACACTCTTGGACCTGGGCAGGGAATTATTATTTTTTTATTTATTTCAGGATATTATGAAGGTATAACGTTTTGGTTACATGTTATGACTTTGCCACACTCAAACCATGATTTGAGGTGTGCCTTTCCCCCCTGCAGCACTCACTGTGTCCATTAGTTATGAGTTTACCCAAGCCCCCAATCCCTGGAGAATATTACTACTGTGTGAGCACCATAGTGTTGATCGGTTAGTGCCAATCTGATGACAAGTACATGTGGAGCCTATTCTTCCATTCTTGTGATACCTCATTTTGGAGGATGGGCTCAAGCTCTATCCAGGAAGATATAAAAGGTGCTAGATCACTGTCGTTTCTTATAATTGAGTAATAATCCATTGCATGCCTATACCAAATTTTATTAATCCACTCATGGATTGACGGGCACTTGGGTTGTTTCCACAACTTTGCAATAGTGAATTGTGCTGCCATAAACATTCAGGTGCAGATGTCTTTATTACAGAATGTCTTTTGTTCTTTGGGGTAGATCTAGGCAGGGAATTCTTAGCCAAGACTACTTGACCTTTGACTTCTGTTTGAATAACCCCATTTAGGTTGCCTCCTTGCCTGTTTGCTTGTAGGACCCCCTGAGATACCCCTTTCTCTCCCATTGAGATTCTAAGCATCTTAATCCCACCTTTGTAACAAAGAAAGCTGTTATATGCTGTGGCAGTTGCCCTTATAGCATACTGTTTCTGCACACACTCAGGTAGCTCAAAACATTCGTGTGCTAAGGAAAATGTATTATAATAAAGGAATGATTATGACCCTTGGACTCCTTTAGGCAACATATCTCCTCCCCAAACCTTTTAGATAAATTGTAGATAATATTTGATATTATTTATTATCCTCAATCAGACATGTTCTAAATTAATCCAGACACCTTCTCATTAATCCAATCACAGTTACTTTAGAACCAGTCATACTTCCAGCTCTTCTTACCAGGCACAGACCATGAAATGCCCATGGTTAATTATCCCTGTGCAGCCCCTTCTCTTTCCCTGGCACAAGCTGTTAGTTCCTACTATAATCTAGAGAAAAGAAAACTCATAGATGATCACATGCTATTGTGCTCTGTGCCAGATAAATTTTCAAAGTGCAGTGAACAGCTAATGTTGTCCCCAATTACCTCTAAAAAATGAACAGAAGAATAAAAAAAAGCTTAACATGAATCAGATAGGTAGATACAATTTGAAAAGCACCAAAGCAATACTTTGAGTAGTTGCTCTCCCATGGGGGCTACAATATTGTCCTTAACCACCACGTGCGACAGTATCTTAAGAACTATGATTAGGGAGGCAGGTTAGGAATTCTTTGTCAGTGCGACAATATCTTAAGAGCTATGATTAGGCATGTTTACAAGCTCTGAAAAGCACAGATTGCTGGAACCATCTTCCTTAAGTTTCAAATCTTTATTATTCACTCATTGATCCTACCAATATCTATTAAGAGCTAGGCGTCAGAGACAGAGATGAATAGAACACATTACATGTAGTCAGTAAGTTCATAGCATAATGAGTCACATGGGCATACATAGAATTAATATTATTGGTGATTCTTTGAATTAAAGCATTGGAAGTCCAGTAGGTAATATCAAGCACTTAAATTACAGCCAACACAGAATGGTATCCAGGAAAGGTGAGTTTTGATGGCAGGGAGTAAGAAAGTTCTGGAACATACAAGGATGCTGGAGGAAAACTGGAGAACTGGTATCTCAACCATGAGAGTAGATAAAAGAAAGATATGGAAGGGGCTACCAAAGAAAATTACGCCTACATAATTTTAGCCAGCATTTTCCCTAAGTGAGAACGCAAGTAGATGAGCCAGTCACGTGTCTGTCAGCTTTGTCATTTTCCAAAGCTTTAAAAATAGTGATTCAAAAAATAATATGTTCTTCTGAACCTACTACTCATTATGCTTAGCCTCTGGGCTATATAAAAGTTTTCTAGAGTAGGATCCTTTTGCCACACATATTCTCATAACAGCCCTCCTATTTTAACTTGGAGATTACTCTTCCTTCAGTCCTGTCCATGTGTTCTGGGGGGTTCTATCGCTGCTCCAAGGGCAGACCACATGTCTCAGGCCCAAGCCAGTAAGCACATCACATTCCCCTGGCCTCGGTGCTTGGTTCATGGCGGGGCATGGGAGCGAGTCCCAGCTCTGTAAACAAAAGGGCTCACCGTTTGCCCCTGGGCTTGACTCTTGGACTCATCTGAGCCCACAACTGCTGCAGGCATCTTCTCATCAAACAGAGGAAGCCTAAAAGTTCCAGAACTTAAGGTGGGGAGCTTGCATATGAAGCCAATCCAGTGGGAGGCAGATAGGAGAAACAGAGAGAAAAAAATCAAGCCCTACTGATATTGTTGAGCCCGGAATCCAACTATACTGGAAGCCAGACTACCATGGACTTTCTCAGTTACATGAGAAAATAAATTCCATCTCTGCCTCAAGTCTTTTGGAGCAGGTGTTCTAACACTTGCAGACTAATTCAGAAAAAAAAAAATATATAACAGACATGTTTAATCTGATGCCATCTCATCATTTCTAGGCCCTGTTCCAAGCTCACCAGGGCCTAGAGTCTCAGAGCTATTAAACTGACACAGAAGGATTTCATAATTTCAAGTCACTTTAAAACCAACATCACAGAAAATGTGATCATAGACCATTTAGCCAAATTCTATTTTGTAAGCATTTTGAGAAATGCAAATTCCTTTTACAGGATAATCAAGAAAAACTAGCAGGAGAGTGACCAGATGCAATTTGCCTCTTTGGTCTTGGCCATCAAAACTCATAAATGCATTAGAAACCTTGTAGCAAAGACAAGGCATTATAGCAGGACCCTGAAGCATGCAAATAGATATGCAAAGTATTTATGGCTTTTTAATGGCTGGCTTATGAATAGCTGCAGTCAGGTAGCTCTTTCCTTTTCAAGAAAAAAAAATCTGATGAGTTTGTATGAGAGAATCCTCATGAAAATGCCAATCCGTAGCTCTGAGTCTGAAACTCATTCCGTAACAACATTTGTGAACAAAATTACTAAGCATTCTGCCTGATTCACTCCTTACTCCCTCCACATTAAACTCATAACAAGCAGTGCAAATTACAACTCTTATTCCACCTACAGATTCGTATTTATTGCAGTGACCCTGGTTTTATAGTCTGTGAGTCCATATTTGAGGGAAGGTTGTAACCAAACCTCACCCAACAGTTTATAATCTTGAAAAATTGTAAAAAATGAAAAACAGCCACGTACCAAACCTTTAAAGTGGGAAATTGGTGCCATCTTGTGGTTATGAAGATGTAAAACTTTTTTCTCACTTTTTTCTTTCATATATTAAAGAATCATTGTCAAAATCAGGCCCACCTCCAGCAATCATTTCCTCTACTGTTCTGAAACACCCAAATAAAGCCTCTTTATTCCTCCTTTAAAACATTGTTAACGTAGACACCGTCCCTGGACAGTCAGGCTCACTGCAGTTTCAGCAAGGAAATTCCAACTTCCTGAAAAAATAGTGTCCATGATTATACTTTGTTTTTCGAATCAGAGTCAGCTCTTAATTCTGAACACAAGGGTGATGCATTCCCAGTTTAAAAAAAAAAAGCTCAAAACATTTTTTGGGCATTACCATGGTGATCAGCAAATGTCTTTAGGAGATGGCCCAGAACATTAGCACCAGCGTGTAACTTGACTTTTAAGAGTCCGTGACGGCACAGGTTGACTTCCAAAAATCATGATGCCCTGAGAAGAGAGGTGTCAAACACCTTCTTCCCAGAAAGTGGTGGATTGATCAAAAAAAAAAAAAAAAACCAAGATGAGCATGAGCCAAGATGTCATCCAAAATGCCTCATATTTTGTAGAACTTCTACATCTAGTGCAAATGGGATCAGACTGGAGGAAAATGCCAAGAGCTGACTCATATGCATCTTCCTCCGAAGGCCAAATGGTGCCACGGAAAAGCAGAGACAGGGCTTTCTCTGCATTTTAGAGGCAGTCTGGTAAATCCATGGGCAGATCAGTTCATGAGAATTAAAGGATTTCCCCCCAAGCAATAGTGTTTGGGTGGCTTGAATTTATACTAGCAGATAGAACCTCTCAGTCTAACCTGATATAGTAATTGAAATAATTTACATTTAAAATTAACATACCTCAATATTTAATAGGAGATACTTTCTTTCTTACTTTGTAAGAATGAAAATAAATATACAAATTTGAACTGCTGGCCTGGCAGAGTTGTTGGTAGAAAAGACAGAAATAAAAATAGTGCTGGACTTGGGGGATGACTGTAGCATTGGCCACAGCAAGGAGAGAGGGAGAAAGAGGGAGAGAGAGAGAGAGTGTGGGGAGAAGAAGGAGGGAGCAAGTGAACAGAGAGAGAGAGAGAGAGAAGGTGTTACATGTGCACAGGTGAAATCACATGCCTTAGTTCATCTATGGCTGAGCAGAATAAAAGAGCAATAATAATAAAAGCTAACATTTGTTGGACATTCACTATATGCCTGGTAGAATGTTAAGCTCTGCTTATACAACATTTCATTTAATCCTCTTTGAAAAATGAAAAAAAATTATGTGATTTTCCCAACACTACTAGGATTTGATAGCTAGATGATATTTTTTTCATAGAATTTTTCTCCAATGTTAAAAATCTAGAGCTCGCTTTTAACATATATGGCATTCTTCTTCATCCTCTCCTTTAAAAAAAAGTCCGGCATAGTCATTTGGTGCACAAATGGGCACCATGGTAGGTGCTGGCAGTGAAATGAGTGTCTGGCACCCTTCTAATTTTTACAGACCAGAAAAGAGTGATTTTTTTTTTTTTTTTTGCTATAAAAGCTATTCTTGAGCCAACTAGAAAAATACGAATAAGATCTGAAGATTATATATTTTAATTTCTTGTTTTTGATAATTATACTAGTTATATAATTCCATGTTTTTAAGAAATATACATTAAAGTATTTAGAAATACAGAGGCATAATGTCTATAACTTATAAACACTTGAGAAAAAACAATCTATATTATGTGCCTATTTATAGTTATCTAGAAAGAGGAGGAGAAGAGGAGAAAGGAAATGTAGTAATATGTTAACATTTGGGAAATGGCACCCAGAAATTCTTTGCACTATTCTTATAATTCTTCTATAAGTCTCAAATAGTCAAAATAGAACATTTCTAAAGAGAAAAATATTTAAAAATATTAACAAATTATAACTCATTGAATAAAATAAACCATGAATGTGTACTGATACAAGTAAATGAATAAATTGAAGGTTTGATGAAGAACAGAGATATTTACATAGTCTCAACTTACCTCTCAAGGAGATACTAGTTAATTACAAGGTGAAAAAGGAATTACAGAGGAGAAACCCAGCAGATACCACCATCAGTGACCAATGCTAACATCACCAGTGCTACATCAAAACTGTAGATCAGGGCCAGGCGCAGTGGCTCACGCCTGTAATCCTAGCACTCTGAGAGGCGAGTGGATCATTTGAGCTCAGGAGTTCGAGACCAGCCTGAGCAAGAGTGAGACCCTGTCTCTACCAAAAACAGAAAGAAATTAATTGGCCAACTAAAAATATATAGAAAAAATTAGCCAGCCGAGCATGGTGGCGCATGCCTGTAGTCCCAGCTACTTGGGAGGCTGAGGCAGGAGGATCCCTTGAGCCCAGGAGTTTGAGGTTGCTGTGAGCTAGGCTGATGCCACAGCACTCTAGCCTGGGCAGAGTGAGACTGTCTCAAAAAAAAAAACAAAACAAAACTGTAGATCACAGGATCCTGGCTGTGATACTCTTGCCAAGAAATGTATGGTCCAAATCTAATCATAAGAGAACATCAGAAAAACTCAATTGAGGGTTAATCTTCAAAAGATTCAAGGTCATGAAGGGCAAGGAAAGACTGAGGAACTGTTCCAGACTGAGAGAGTCTAAGAAACGTGACAACTAAATGCAGTCCATGGATTTAAATGGTATCCTTTTGCTATAAAGACATTATAAAGAATAAAGCTTAACAAGAATATGAGAATTAAATGGTAGACTGTATTAATGTTAACTTTCTGATCATAAAGGTTGTATTGTACTTATATAGAATTTTCTGACTTGTAGGAACACCCCTACTAAAGAAATCAAGAGTGATGGTATAATGTCAGCAATTCACTCTCAAATGGTTCGGGGAGAAAAGTTCTTTGTACTAAAACTTAGAACTTTTCTCTAATTTTAAGGCTGTTTCCAAAAAATTAATCAAAAATAAATAAAAACAAACAAGGAGAAAAGGTGAAAAGTCTTAAGCAAGCCTTATTTTTCCATGAGGAAAGATCTTATATAAATTAGTGCTTAAAATTAAAATTATGTAAGTTTGATGGCACTTTAACAATTATAATACATTTAAACATTTACAATGACTACAGTACCAGTACACCAAAATAATGTCTGTGTAAATATCACTATATAGAATGATAAAATTTATAAAATACAAATAAGCCATCAATTAATGCGACTGAAGTATTAATGACAACTTGGTTGTTTGGCTATTTAAACAGCTGACATTTGGGCAGTTTGAGTATGTAAAACTATAATACTGATTTTCATTTGAAAGATCCACTTAAAAGTTAGCTAAAGAGGCCAAGAAACATTATTTAAAACACTATATAAATTTTCATCAGACATATATGATACAAATATATTTTCCTTTAATAAAGATTTCCATGTGTTATATATTAAATGAAAGACAATTAAAATGTTGTTTTATTAAAATGTCATGTAAACAGACCAGTAATAAAATTTTATTTTTCAGATCATATAATTTTTCTTTAAAATCTGTACATATTCTCGTGATGCCTTCCAAACTAGATCTTGATTTAGATTGGATTCATCAGTAGATCCTACAGGAGAAGCTACATAGGATTCAGTTTCCAATTCAGCAGCAGCTAAAAAGAAAAAGAAAGAATTATATTGTTTATGTAAGATATTTTCATAAATAACGAAGTAGAAGTCAGTAAAGAAGAGTTGAGAACTTTATCAGGGTTAGTAAGAATGCAAAATATGTATGCACAACTACAATACAAAATTACTATTAAATATAATGTGCCCATAGTTGTACACTGAGTTAATCATCATTGTGGTTAATCCATGACAGGTATCAAACAGGGCACTACCGGAACACA